>JAOPTO010002351.1:2931276-2952783 GCA_033822845.1 Tetrapedia diversipes
TTCAGGAGATGTCCAGTTTTGCAAGCCCTTAACATTAATATTAACCAGAAACTTAAATACCTCGTAATTTGTATAACACCGCTTGCTTTAAAATCGGCAGATTTTCAAACAACATTTCAACCCTTATTTAATCTCCTTAGAGGTGAAATATTAAAAAATCCTTTTTTAGTGGGTGCTTACGTCGTAAAAGGAACCCATTGTCCAAATTTTATGTTTCTAGCTTAGGTAGATTAGAAACTGTTAGAACATATCGCTGTATTTTTCAAAAAATAGTAAGAACACTTTGGATGGTAGAGATGTTCTTGTGTGTGAACCAACGCGTCGATCATAGTTCACGAGACAACCTCCACCACCACCTTACGCATGTATTAAATTTACATCGAAACCTCTCCCTCGACTCCACTCCGTTGCACCGCGAGATTCTCCCGTCCCTCCAAATAGGACGCGAAATCAAAAGCAAAAGGAGAAAGCGAGGAAAGATCGTCCAGCCGTCGACCCAAATTCCATCATCGTAGAATTCCTGGCGGCGCGGTTTTCGTGATTCGCGTGCGGATCGCGATACAGGCTGACGCGTAGTCTCTTGGCTACATACCGTCTTGAGGCTGGCGCAGATAGGCGGAGGCCGGGAGGGGTAAATATGTATGTACATTACCAACCAAAAACGTAAAATTTCGCTATGCATTTCGTAGTTACGATTATGAAATCATCGAAAATAAGGTAAATCGTTTATCATAGCGATGTCAGACACGTGGACCGAGGCTCAAAGCTTAAAATTGATTTTACTAAAAAGTTAAAATCGAATTTTCAACAAATTTTTGTCTTTTATCAGATATTCATTCTTAAGGTATCGCGAATTGTAAAAGTACAGTAGTGGACAAAAGTTTAAGACCGAAGGGTTAGCGAAAACAGACTAATTGATTTATGAGGAATAGCACAATAAACGAAGTGTGTATTGTTTGTTAATCGATAAATAATACTCTACCTTGGTAACGATAAAAATGTATCGACGAACCATAGTACTACGTTTTAATTCCTCTCTCGTTTCAAACTTATGTCTGTTACTGTATAGCGTTTCGTGGCCCGAGTTCGTGTAAGAGTTTCACGTCACAAAACAAAATGTGAACAAAAATCGACGAAAGGTTTAATTTATGCGAATCAAGAACGCGATCTCGAACTTTTGAACGGTACTGTACACAGAGTATACCGGGTATCGTGCAGTAGGTGCACGCACGGTGAGCAGTCGAATATAATCCCGTGGAAACGGTGTTCCCGTATGCACGAACAGCAGGCGTACACGTGTGTGGAGCACGCGGCGGCCGTGCGAATCCTGTACGGCGGGCCTCAGGCACGAATAGGGGATCAATGTTTTATCGATATTGCAGCAGACGCGGCACTGATACGTCTCGAGTTGGCCGTCGCGCATATATAGCGCGTGCTTTCTGCCGTTTGCCGGAGGATTTATGGATTAGCGTTTGTTTATCGCCGCCCTTGCCCCCGCGTTTTCTACGCTGACCCCTTGCTGATTTTTCTCGAAGGACAATGGATGCTCGGGGTCTCTCAACAGGTCGCGGATCGTCCATCGGATATCCCGTGCTCTGTTTAACGAGGACAATTTCAAGTTGAAAAGAGTTTGCGTACAAACAAAGAGTTTGTTCGATCGTAATTCTATCTCAGAATGAGTCTCATTTTCGATGCATTAAGACGAAAATTTTTCTGATTTCCCAATAAACAAATTTGTCTCGTGAAATTATCAGTTAACGATAGAACACCTCTGTTCTTTTTCGTTTAAAATAGAATTAACGATAAAGAAGAATAACGTAAGGAATAGAGTTGCTGCTGTCGTCGTGACAAAGCTGTTACAAAGAAACAGCGCACCGGAAATGTTGGTCACGGTGGAAACGAGAGTGCACAGCAGCTACACCGGCGAACATACCCTGGAACACGGAGCTTGAGGTCGTACACGATGTTTCGAGCGGGATTACCCGCGCGCACTCGAGCGGAATCGTCGAAACGCTTGTCTCCCCGCATAAAGTATCGATCAACGCGTTGCGCCTGACGCAGGCTTTCCGCCTAGACTCGGCACAGAGCGCTGTCACCGGGACGTCCTCGGGAAAACGCGTGTTCCCGGAGGGAAGTTAAAAGGCGAGCGCAATTTTATCGCTCGACCGGCGAATCGAACGTATCCAGCAACGTGTAAGTAGAAAAAATTCCGGCTCCCAACGATTAGAAGGGCGGGGGGGTGGGACGTAAACAAAATAACGCGGCGGAGGGGCACTATGCATGAACGCGCGGCTAGAATCCGTGACGTCGACCGTGCAAGGAACGAAAACGAGAGGGAGTAAGAGGGCGAATGAAAGGAGAGAAGGGCGTAGAGGAGGACAGGGACTGGGTAAGACACGGTGAGGCGGTGGGACGAAGGGGGCAGGGAAAGAAAGCAGAGAGGTTGCCGCCGTCAGGAAACTTTTGTTTAAAATTGGAATTCCTTTGCGGCTCGTTGGGACTAGGAATGCAGATAGGGTGGAGGCGACGAAAACCGTGAGAGCGGACGAGAGAGAAAGAGAGAGAGAGAGTGAGATAGTTTCCGGAAGAAGGGAACGCGAGACGAGGGCAGCCGGAAAAAGGCAACGCACGATATTGTTTCATCATAAAGGGAAGCTTCTTATCCGCGAGGGAATACTTTTCGAGAACCGTGGCCGAAATTTGAACACGCGTCGCTGAAGTGACGTTTGCAGGGAACAGGAATTTTTACGTCGACGTTCAAGTCGGACAGAATTAATCACTCGTTCCGGAACAAGTCTGTTTCGTTGAGAATCCAGCCACCGTTGTGTCTTACACGCCTATGACTGATTAAAGGTACGGGTTGCTCTCGCAATTCTACGAGAACGCAGCAGGATGGGATCATTAGCCAAACAAAGACTCGCGAGCTGTCGAGCAACCGGGAACGTCGATGGATTCCGCGGGCAGCGATGTTCTTCGAGTAGAGACAAGATCTACATGCCGGCGCCCGAGCCACCGATAAACGCATACTATTCGGCGAACCATGGCAGCCGCTTAATTAATTTGCAGCTATCTTACGGCCGGCTGGAATCATGTTACCGGTACGTATGTCGCCGCAGCTAAACGCATTAACCTGTAATTATCGAAATTACAGAACCGCCGGGAAGCCAGCTGGAGTCTTCTCCAAGAGATCTCCCTTCACCCTCCTTCTCTCTCTCTTCCATTCACCCTTCTTGTCTTGGCTCACCCCCCCCACCTCTCGTGCCCACAATAACGTGGCCTACTGTGGATACTTGGATAAGTGTCCCACCTCCTTAATTATTCGATTCTCTGGCCTGTTGGCCCGATTCTCTTGCTCCAGGAAGTAGATAGCCCTGCGAGGCCAGCCAGTTTTAAGAAATTGAAACTCGATCGGTGGTGGTGGGGGGGAGCTAATCCGTCGACGGATTAACGAGGAATGTAATTAGAATTTCTCGAGACGGCGGGATGGTAAGGTGGTGGAAAAATGTGTTTGGGGGAATGGAACAGAGGGTGAAGTCGGAGTGAAGATAGGGGTTGTTCAGGGAAATTTGATTACATTGTTTGGAAGTACTAAATAACACAGCTTGTGAAGATTTTTGATTACCTTTTAAGGGAAATTAAAAATTAGCTCGAAATAAATCGTTAACGTGAAACAAATTACATTATTCTTTGCGGTAATTTCGATCCGCTACTTTTATTTATATTAAATTTAAAATCTACTCAGACCTAGTCGCAATTAATTTTGCATTTAATTAATATAAAGTAATTTATTAAAATATAATAAAGTATTTTTTGAACGGTAAATATAAAGGAAAAAATAACGACGGTAATGGAAAAAGACCAACGTTGAAGAAATGCTAGAAGGGAACGAAGGATAGACAGGATCGATGCTTTTCAGAGAAAATGGTACCGCGCGCAGGAAGTTTCTTTAATTTGTGCAGGGAAGCGGCGAACAGCCATGGAATCTCGCTTCGGGATTGATCGTCCGGGACTATGAAATATCGTCGCGGCCGATGACGTATTTCATTTCGTCCGCCGCTCGTTTTCCCCTTTTTTTCAAGACACCCATCACGAATATCGACCAGCTTTCAATCGGCCAACAGATGTCCGAAGGAAAATCTGCCCGAGCCGCGTGTCAGCTAACCGACACCGAGGACGTCGCTGCTAGTCGCTCGTTGTGTAACAGTTGGCGCGTGAATTGTGCATAAACAAAGGGGATGAAGCGGTAAGACGGGGGAGATAACGCGTTTCTAATGGGAATTGTAACGGGACACCTTTAAATTGTAAAACGGAGGAGGCAGAATTACCATCTATTTCAGCCGTAAAATATTTACGAGCTTGAAATTCGTTGAAATCCTTCAAATACGAACAATTTTCACAAGTAGAATACTTTAAAAGTGTAACTTCTGTTTTTTTTCTACATCTTCCTTATTTTTATTTACCATCTGTCTAGGTGGGGATAAGTAAATACATATAGCGATAGATTTAGGAATCACATGCGGCTCGTTTTATCGAAGTGCAGGAGCACTAATTAAATTTCTTAATTATGGTTTTATCGTGTACATGTATACATTGATTATAAAATAAAATCTATAAAGTTTCTTCTTAGTTTGTAGCACACCGACGTTGTTTGATTGGGGTGGTTATCTATCCGTTCTTTGTGTTTTTTGGTAAAATGGATTATTTCATTTCGAACTGCAGCCATTCTCAGGTCCTTACAAATATCCTCATTCCTAACGTACCAACGAACGTTTATGGTTTGTCTCAAACTAATTGTACGCGTTCCATAAAAGTATAACTGATACACGGATAATATCAGAAGCTCGATAAAATAGGAATGAAAAAGCGACGAAAGTAGTAGGGACCGAAATGAAGGAGTTAAGAGGAAAATACATTAAAATACAATTCTTACGCAACCGCAACGCCGAGCGGATTCCGTGCCTAAAAAACCGGAGATCTCTGAACGGAAAAATGCATTTCCCGCGAAAGCGTGTTAACAAAATGAAAGAGGAGGGGGAAGAATGGGGGAATAGACGGGCGGCAAGAGAGGCGAGTTAATTTTTACCATTATTCCCGGCTGCGGCACCCTTTTAACCGTTTCCGTCTTCCCGGACTTTTACCCTGATGAGCTCTAGACAGGGTGTGGCTGATTCTGTCAAGGAAATTTAGTGGCGATCCCGGCGACCAGCAATTAGAGAAAGTAGGTGCGCATAAAGTTTCTTCGACCGGTAATGGAGCGGGGAGGGCTTTACGATCGCCGCTTATCCGACGGTACAGCGGGAGCGTTAGTGAAACTGTCTTAATTTGAAACGTTCGGGCTTCATTTACGGCGAATTTCAATTCGAACAAGGGAGAACCCGGCTTTCCTTAATCGCGCGATAAACTGCGCTCGCGCTAATTAAGCGCACGCAAAAAGCGCACGGGTCGCTCGTGTCGCTTGTCCCGAAACAGCTGGAGAGAGTGGACCGTGTTCGGGTTGCTGGAATGTTGCCGCGTTGCAGGGGTTTCGACAAGTTCGCTCGTGAATTCCCCGGGGAACACGATCGAAGAGACACAACCTCGAAGTTGAAAAATGTTGAGACACGTTCGTCGCAGCGGTATGGAATTTCTTTTTCTTGCCTTTCGTACTGCGTGGGCGTAGCAACGAATTGTGTACGTGTGAAGCGTACAAAGGCGAAACAATTAACGCTTAGCCAACCGGATGGGGAGATCTCTTTTTTTTTGCAACAAGGATACTGCGATTGATTCTATTTACTTTTGTTATTAGTTGGTCTTGAAGTAGTGTTGTTCACAGTTCGTCAAATGCATTTTCAGTTTTTCCAAAATACAATTTTTAACGAAACCTTAATACATAACGTTTCTTTGCACGAAGATAACGTTTCTGACCGATATCATACGTATACTGCAAAGAAATATTAAACTATTAATTACCCAAAGAAAATATCGTTTAATAACAAAATCATTATCAATGCATCCACGCTAAAATGAGTTAAGCGTTAATAAGCTCCTGGTCGATGAAGCGTTAATTACTCGAGCCGAAAAGCGGTCTACGACTTTTACAAATTTCATCTCAACGCGGCTACTTAGGCGCCCATGGTACCCGCTCGAGTGTCTTCCGCTCGATCACAAATTCACGAACAGAAGCTCCAGCTAGCGCGCGTACAAGCGGAGGATCGATCACACGAGCTCGTCTCCGATCGTTTGGGCAATTAAAGCGAGGATCGAGCAGATAGTCGCGTGCATTATTTGTAGGCTAATGCTCGGCTCGACGGTGGAAGCGATCAAGGCTCCGGGAGTCGACAATAATAACCTCTGCTCCCGGGGCCTGGCTCGGAGCAGATTACGCGGAGAGGCACGCGAGAGAGGGAGCCGGTGTGCGTGCGCGGGGGTTGCAGACACACGCGGGCGACGCGGCGAACGACGGCCGACGACCACGACTACGACGACGGAGTTGTTCAGCCGGCAACGAAGCCAAGGGTTTGGCTGCTGCCGGCGTCACAACTCATCCTAATTACATCTACCCTCGTTTCCGGATTCGGGAGAGCCTTCCCTTCAACACAGAGGGTACACCAGCCACTTAATTAGTATTGCCAACCGGACTCGCCGGCGCTGAGCTCGCTGCAATTGAGACGTTTAACTATATTTCCGCCTCCGAGGACTATTACCACTTTGATTTACGAGCTCGGTTGAAACACAGAGAGAAGGGCGGGGGGAGGGGAAACCATTGGGTGGCGCTTTCTTCTTGGCTGCGGGGCTAATCGCGCCGCGAGGACAATCGCCGACTCGCGACGTTTTAATCTGCTCGATTAAAGGGCTCGCCTGGAAGTGCCTCCGTTGTGGCAGGTTAATGCGCCGCCGCCCCGACTTGCCGCACGAACGCGAATTCGCGGCCAAGTAATCCGGTCGAAGTAGTTTCCGTGGTTTCAGAACGGAGAAAAAGGACGGTAGGTTTGTTTCGCCGCGGGGTTGATATTGGCGAACGGCGAAGCAGCTTGGGAAATGTTTGACGCTTTTGCTGTGGTACACGTTGCTGGACAATATTATAAGACACTCCATTTATTTTTTAATAATATACGCATAAGCTTGTATGCGTAGCAAGAAAGATGAAGGTATGAAAGGGTAGTATTTCTTAAATGCTACCACGATGCGAATAAACACGAAGTGTCAAAGCACTTCTAAGAAATGTAATGTTCGATTTTCTGGTGGGACAAAATTATAAGATACTGATGCTAATCGATTACAGACAGTGGTTGCATCTAAATGCAACTTTTGTGCATGCCACGTGGCAAATCTTTTTCGTCAATTCTACAAAGAAGAGCAAAAGGAGAGAATTTCAAACAGATTGCACTAAAAATGAAAAGGAGTAGTGTGTGATTCGTAATTTTTTAAATAACATCAATCAGAGTGCCCTATAATTTTGTCCACCAATGTCGAACATTGACGGAAGCTTAAATTTGATATTAGGTTAGATTAAAAGATCGTTTTGCTAAACTGCAGTCGCGATTCAGATTTATAATTTATCAGTACCCTTTTATCCTATCGTAACCTATCAAAAGATCTGAAAACGATCCATCGCGAGGTTCCAAGAACCTCCAAAGCTGACGGATCTGTCGAAGAAGATCTCATTGGGGGAACGTCCTCTCTCCAGAATCCCGCGAAACAGTTCGGCGCTATGCGGCGGCGGGTAATGAAGCATCGGGAGGGCGATTTAATTGAAACGAATTCAACGTGACTAATGAGGCGGTGGCTGGCGCTACGCTGAGACGCGGATATACACGACAGGTTGAAGTGGGCCGCTCCGGTTTCGCGAGTCATTTATAACCGGCCCGGCTAAAAGATCTTAACGCTCGCGTGGCGTAAAAAATGAATCGGCCGACCGACTCGAGCCCACCGGCAATTTCATCCCGCTGCTACATTATTTCTAATTACCGGAGATTTATTAACGCGGTCCCCACGAGATCCGCCTCCGTTCTGGGCGCCGCGGCCAGCGCCGTCTCTCGTGTTTTGTATCGCGAACGATCTCGCGCGTTTAATCGCGTTTACCGCCGTTGCGCGATCCCTTCGAACAGCTTCCGCGGCAGCGACGAGAAAAATGGTGGACGAGTTGAACGTGGTACGGTGTTGTTGAACGGTTTGGGAGTATTTTAACCTGTTGCTAGTCGAAGGAAGCGTCGAAAGACGTTGCTAATGGTTTCAGGCGATGAAATATCGTTGAGATACCTCTTTTCGAGGTAATAGTCAAATGGAGAATCTTTTGGATGATGCGAGCTTTATGTGAACGTATTTATTTTCTACGGGGTAAACCTTTTGTTACGAAAGAAGGAATACAATAAAAGTAGGCTACACGAGTAAAATGGGCACGCAGAAGAACAAGAATAAAGAAAAAAGAATAAGAATTAATTAAAAATTCATGAGTTACGAGTAACGCATTGCTGTAATTGCTGAGTTTTCAAAAGAAAAAAGAGAGCTATCGAAAAAATAAATAACCTTACAAAAATTATTTGTAATATTATTTGTATATTTGTATTACAATTGCCAGAAATATGTTTATCTTTTCGGTGATATACCGCTTGCATAAATAGCAATTAGTGATATTATTGTGTCCCTAGATTAAAATAATCGACACATTGATCGTGTATGTCTATATGCCTATAATGTCTACGAATCGTAATGGACGCGCCCCTTAACCTAAACCTGACCCGAGCTCCCGTTCGTCGATTACACAACCAGACCGGAAGTAGTTGCGTAATTTATTCGAACTCCAAGGCGACCACGATTCCCCGTTAGATTTTCATTTCCCTTTGCTACGCGGCTCCCGGTGTCTCGTAAATTCAAATTACCCGCGCATTTATTGCTTTCTCTGCGGCCGTAGCCAGCGTCTGCAAATTGTACAGCGTAGTAACGCGGCTTATAAGGAATACCGGGGTGCGTGGTGGCTTCGTATAAAGGAGGCCTCGATGCCGCGTCACGAGCATGAAAGGCGAACGAATTCCATGCTAATAAATTCCACGCGTTATAACGTGCCCGCCATAATCGTGTTCGCGGGCTCCTCTGCCGGCGGCGGCCCACAATGCACGCTGATGATGAAATCTGTTAGCGTGACCGTCGAAAATGAGACACATTCAAATGCTTACCTCGATTCGCGTGTCCAAATTATCGGCGGAATTGCAAACAAGCGGCTTGTTATTCCGTATTACGGCGTCCACGGTGACGCGAATCACTCGTCGACGCGACGCTGCTTTATAGGTTAGGACAGTAGCATGCCATGCAACGGAAAATCGTCTATCTTCCGCTGTTTGCTTTTCAAACATCTTTTCAACGATGACTAATGTAGGATGCGTGATTTAGATTTAAGAACGGAAATTTGCAGTTTGAGTCTCGAAACTTATTTCATGCATTGAGCTTTAAAATGTTTTAAGCGTTGGGTTTCGAGTTTGATTGCATCAGGATCTGCTCAGAACCTTTGTGATACTTCGTAAGAATCGAAGCAGTAAAATTGGGGAGCAAATTCACGATCGGTTATACAAAATAACCTGAATCTAACCCGACCGTGTAAATCTTCGAAAATGGTTCTTCTTGTGTCGCTGCGTGTACTTCTTCGCTTTACTGCGCCTCGTCACCATCTTCGCTCCTCCGAAATAAAAGAGACCTCGCCGTATCATCGAGTTTGAAGTTTATGCCTGGCCGAGGACGAAGGGTGGGCTCAAATGACGGAGAAGAACGAGCGGTAATTTAACGCCCAGCTGCCGGAGGTGGAATAAGTGGAAACCAAGAAAGTCAGATTGTTGGACGCGATCTTGAAATTAGGGACGAATGAGAACCGAAGGGTGAGAACAAAGTGACGGTAGATGTCAGAAAGACGTTTCTGTTATGGTTCGTTACATCGCCCCAATCGTAGTACTACTTTTAAGAATACCTGTTGATTTATCTCGAACGCTTCGTATTTATTAACTTTAATACATGAGATTTATCAAATAATTTAGTAATCTATATTCCACGGACACCTTCAGCAATTTATACTTTGCATTAGAAAAAAAAGCAATTATCCGTGTTAGAAGTTGAATGTAGAAATATTACGAAGCAAGAATTAACCGAAAACCATCTTTCTTTTAAAGTACTTTCTCAATGGTTTCTTTCAAAAATCCAAGCCACATCTGGCAATTTAAAAAATAAGAAAACGTTATGATACAGAACAAAAGGGTTAAAGAATCCAGACTGGGTCGTAGGAATTTTGATTATTGCGTTTGCCAGCCTCATAACATAGCTGGTAAAGTTCGATCAAAGTTGCACCTTTCTCGTGTTACACAATATAATAAAGTATTAAAATATTTTAAATAAGAGCTTATTTTATTCAGTGATATTAAACGCCATTTCCAATAATGCATAAGTTGGAGAGAAAACGTTTTATATTTGTACACGCTAGAAAATGATGAAAATGGTGTTAGTTATATTAGAAGAAAGAAAAACACTTTAAGTCTGCTGCAATAACCTGGCGGATTAAGTTCGCAGCCAGCAGCCTTCAATGATTAAAAAATTGCCTGTCAGCCTCACTTGCGCGATTCATTTCGCGTTTCAACTTATTTCTCGCTCGCTCTCCGCCCGCCCCTCGGCTCCCTGCCCCTTCAACCCTTCGCGCTGTCCCTATCTCAGGAGGTGACTGATTAAAGAAATCCACGTCAGGTGTTCTCATCTTAGACGGGACGGCTGTCAAAAGGTCGCGTTAATTGCGCCATGCCTGATTGATTAAGGTCTCGATCCTATTAACAGCCGAGGAAGATTAGGCCGCCTATATTTGAGGCGGAGACCGAGGGTCTGATAACGACATTTCGCTAAGCGAATTTAACCGGTGCCAACCCCTTCTGTTTCTACAAACAAATCCCTGTCGCCGACCAACTTCGCTAACTTCTTAATGCGGATTCTGTCCGTCCGCCCAAAATATATGAGCGAAGTAACGTCTGTCAAAAGTAGCTAAAGGAAGCTTATTAATACTGCACTAGCTTCTGAATAAAAAATTTACACCTTTAACCCATTGCTTAATATCTTTGTTAGAGATTGAATCAAAAATTGACCGAAAACCAACTTTCTCTTAACGTACTTTCTGAAGGGTTTCTTCCAAGAATTGTCAATTTAGAAAGTAAAAAAACGTTAAAAGACCGAACAAAGGGGCTAATTAAACCTTCCGCACAATTATAGCAATATGCAAATTAATAACAGCGAAACAATTACAGTTACATTCGTAAAAGCATAGGTTTCTTTTATTTCATGTGTCCGCCACCCTTCTGCAGCTCAACCTCCCCTAACTCCGCTCACCAACCCCACTCACACCCTTCCCATTTTCGCATTCCTCTCCCTTCCGTCCCCAAAATCCTCCCCATCCGCGTCACGGCAAAATAACAGCCAAGCCAAATCGAAAGATCTCGCTTGCAAGATGCAAAACGCGCGCGATAACAATTACGCGAGTACGCCGTAATTGGAGATACATGGATTGGGATGCCGGGTGCGGGCATAATGGGCGACATATTTTGCATGAGAATACAATCAGCGCGATTCAGTGGCCGCAAATACGGAGCGTATCAGTGTGAAATGTGTTCCCTGCATACGTAACGATAAGTCAAACCGGTGATCGAGAGAGCCGCGCGACTGCGCGAGAGGCCAGAAGAGGGCATCCCCGGGCTTGAATAGGGCTAATTTATCTTATTAATGCGCCCGGCTCGCTCCTCGAATCACGGTTATTAGCGCCTCGGTGCCTTCCCCCTTCTCGCCCCTTTCTTTCTTCGCTTCCATCCCTTTTTTCTCGCCCGCGGACGACGCCGCGAAGTCACGCCTCCGCCCCGACGCAAGCGTTTCCACGCGTTTGCTCGCTTTTCACTCGAGCTGATGAACCGGAACGAATCCGTCGTTTGTGACGGCTTGAAAAACGCGCCCGTGAACGCAACCCCCTTCGTAGGCCGTTTTAAAACCCACTTACGCCGCTCACCGTTTCGGTCGATTCGACGTACGTGTAAAACCGTGATATTTCGAGTAATTGGATGAAGATCTATCGTCGTGGAACCAGACTCGTGGGTCTGTGCGTTTGACGGATCGTCGGTGGTCGCTCCTGTTGTTGACAGAGTCGCGCCCTTGTAATTATTGTGTTTCGATTTCATTTCGGGCTGTACTGTATTATCGTATTACAGGGGCAACGTTGGGAAAGTTTTGACTACTTCCTATAGAGAGACTCTTATAGCGTTGCGGTCGAGAAATCTTCGAGGAGTTTTTAAGAAATAGTTTTATTTATTTCATTATAATACAATTCAGATTCAGACTTTGATCCATATTTAGATTGGATCAGATTGGAATTTATGTTAAAATTTTTTTGTTTTAAGATGATTATTCTTCTTATTGTTATTGATGATCATTGGTCCAACCTGCTTTTATATCCGAGTTATTGATCAGGATGGTGTAGTGACTCTGTCGACTATTTTTCGGGAGCGTTCCGTATGATCGAGAGTCGTGTGACCAAGAGCAGGCTTATCTCTTAATCACGTACAATTGTCTCCCGGATATTTCTTCCTGGTTGCTTCATATAACATAATATGGCGTAAAAATAGAAATTCGATGATTTCTAGGAAAGATGCGAATCGTGCTTTCGATTAGCTTCGATCGCACCGAAAGATATTGTACTCCATGTATTTGCGAAACCGCTAAAAAGTCAATCTGTTTGTTAAGCAGAAACAGCGGGGCGCATTGTACGCTATCGTTTCAGCTTCGTTATTTATTCCGCCGTTAAGCGTCCCGTAACAACCGTTGTATCTTTAAAATCCTTCTTCGCCCCACGCCTCTGTTACCGCCAGAAATTTACTCGCGTATCGCGGATTAATTTTCAAGCGAAAACCAAACGGAAAGCAAACACCGGTGGAACGTTTCGCGCTCCATTGTAAATATCCCTGGCGGCGAGAGCCGCGGCACGGGCGCTGAAAAACGTTTACATCGCCGATATTAATGGCGGATATTGTGCCCGTAATCCTCGTATTAATAGACACGGGCAATTAAAACTTGGCTGGAACGTTTGCTGACGTACAACGGCAGCTCCGTGTCTAACCGGGGCCTCGAATCCAAGCGCGCCGCGTATCGCGGCAGTTATGCGAATTGATACCGGCAATTAAAACTTTCGCCCCCGATCGTGCTATGATTTCGCCCGTAATTGCGTTTCGCGTTCTAAAGAGGCGCCCGCCAGATCGAAGGGACACCCTCTCGCCGCCCGTTAATCTCCACGCGATTTCGTCGCTTTTAATTTGCTCGATTCAGCGAACGAACGGAGAAGCCACATAGCAGACGGACAATTAAATATTCGGGAAGACGCGCGGGGATAGAGGGGGGTAATTAATGGAATTCGATATTTTTCGTAACAACGGGGAGGGTGGTGCGCGATCGTTGATGAGACCAACAAATAGTTCTACCAAATTTGTTTTACTTCTAAAAGTAATAGGTTGGCAATTAAGTTCCCGCCGTTTCTTTAAATTTTTTTAAACTTCATTTTTTAATAAGAATTAACAACCAATTAATCAATAATGTATCCTCCTTTGTTGTTTACAACTTTTTCCCAACGGGCAACAAGATTTTCAATACTACGTTGCTAGCCTGATAGCTACCACGGTCAGTTCTGAAGTTTAACCTTTAAATGATTTTGAACAACGAGAAGCAAGTGACAAAAATGAGAAAATAGGTGAATATTAGTAGGAAAGATAAATTATTCGTTAATAATGGAACTGTTAATTCCTGGCACAAATAATTTTATGGAAAGTAATTTTATGGATAGTTAGTGGATCAAGTTAAGCGGGACACCAATTTTCTACCAGGAAAGTTCCTTAATGCGCCCCCCGTCACGTGTCTCATCCCTATCCCCGAATCCAACCTAAAACGATGTCAACAAGTAGCCGTGACCTTTTTCGCGAGCCGCCTCTCGCGATAACCACGCGCCGACTCTTCGACGCGTCGCTCCGCTCGAGCATTCGCGACAAAAGAATACTCTTGAAAAGGAAGGGGCCAAGGGAAGCCAGCGACTTGGTAAGTGTGAAACGAGGGAAATCGTTCTTCCAGAGGGGCGTCGCTTGGCCTGAGACTCGAAGAGGGTGAACGATCTCGAAGGGGAGAAAGAGATATGGATTGATAGGCGACGTAGACGACAGTAATTGCTCCCCGATAGAGAACTGGCAAAGCTGAATTTATAACCGTTGTTTTCGATGATGTAAGAAGTATTACAGACAGATTACTCGCAGAAAAAATATTCTGATGAGTAATGCTAACCTCCAAAGTCTTCTCCATCGTATCGTTATTAAAAATATGGCCTGATCAACCCTTTCACTTCGAGCGCCACATATAGGCGGGATCTAATTAAGAGTAATCTAATTGGGAGTAACATATGACTTTTGTAGTTTCTTCGATCTTCAACCTGATATATCCCAAAACCCGGAAAGTAGAGTAATCACCAACGGCAGAAGGTCATCATAATGATTTCCGTATCCCCCGGAATACCGATTCCACGCCTAATAACGGCAGACGTTATGAAATGCGGCAACAGCAAAAAATGTCTGCGCTCGAGCGATATCGTGATCGCGACGGAATCAGCGAGCGCATAAAATATAATCGGCTCGGTTATTAAAACGAGTAGCGAATACTTCATTAAAGTGTTCATCGAAATTATCATATTAGAGTGGACTTAATTACGGGCTCGCGGGAGAACGCAATTAACGCACCATCGGCGACGATCGCGATTCCCGCCACTCCCACCCCCCGCCACCCTCCTATTCGTCCCCGGTGACCGGTGGGATCTAGAAAATTATTTCGTCGATAGATCACCCCTTGCCCCACCCCCGCTTATTCGCCAGCGAAAAAGCGAGAGGATTCGCGTTGCGACGGGGGTGGATAGGGGGTGAGCGGGGCCACGTAGCGGTCGATGCCGCGAAATATCGCAAATTGGTATTAGCGAGCGATCGAGCACGAAACAAACAATCGCATTTAAACGTATAGATCTCTGCCACGAGCCGCCATCGTCCATTTGTCAGGGAATATCACATTTTTCTGCCCGACTGGGCCCCGCCATCGCCGGTGCATCCCTCTATGTGTACAAGGCGAAATAAATCGCGGCAAATAAAGAAAGCGCCAAGATACGGCCTCCCCCTCTGCCTCACCGCCCCTTTTCATCCACCCCCGTACTCCGCCTTCCTCTATCGCTATCCAGCACCTCGGCTATTTCTTCCTCCTCCGCTTCCGTTCCTCCGACCGCTTTCCTCTCGCGCCGGTTTCGCTCGAGACGCTCTCGTTGTCTCTCTGGAAAGCCTACACACCTTCGCGTCGCTGCAGCGGGATGCCTCGCGACGGGTGAAACGACAACGCGGCATGGGGGTTGAGGGGTGGTGAAGAAGGGGGATGGTCTGCGAGGAACGAGGGTGAACTTCTACCTGCCTCCGCGTCCTTACTCTTTTACTTCTAGCTAGCTGGCATTGTACTCTGTTTTGGTATTTCTAATAACTTCTTCCTCTTCTTCCTCTTCTTCCTCTTCTTCCTCTACCCGCCACCCTCTTCCCAAGCCACCCTTCCTTCGATTCTCCGCGTCCTCCTTCCACCCAACCCTCCCGCTTTCACCCCTTGCTCGTGAAACGACTGCTGTACACCAGCTCCGACGCCGGCCGGCGTTTCTTCTTTCTTTCTCCCTCCCCTTCGTTCCCCGCGTCTGGACTCCACAATGCCGGCGGTAATCCGACACTATCGGACCTTCTTCCCTCTCTCTCCCGCAACCCCTAGGATCCTGGCGGTGCCGTGGCTCCTCAACCATCACCCTGTTCTTCCGTCCCCGCCGTCGTCTGCCCTCGGTTCCCTCTGAACAACAATTACTCCGCCATATTGTCCGCTCTCCTATATCGTAAACGAAAGAAGCAGCGAGGGCCAGAGGGGGTGGCGGGGGTGGCCAGGGCGGGCATGTCGGGAGCTGGTGGAAGACGAGGAGGGACGAGAGGATAAAGATGGAGCGGCACGACGGGATCAAGTTTTTAATCACTCTCCAATGTCAGTGGAAAAAGAAATGCGAGGCGCGCGAGAGAGGCCCGGCTGCTTTTTCTTCTTTCTTCCTTTCTTTATTTTTCTCCATTCTCTTTTCTTCTTTTTTTTTTCTCTCGGCTCACCTCTTTTTTCGTGTGTCAGCGGAGGCGCAAGTATCGCCGCCTCTCGCTTTCCCTATTCGTTTCTCGTTCCACGCGTTCCCTTTTCTTCCCCGGCTTTCCCTTTTTGCAGCGCGCCGAGCTAGGCCTCCCTTTCGCGTTCTCCACGCTCTCCCTGGGAAAGGAGGCGTTTATGCAGATGAAGCAGCTTTGTGCCTGTCGGTCAATGACGCGCTAACGATCGTCACACCGCGCTTGCTGCGTTTCGAACCTTCGACCTCTGCTGATGATCGATAGACGACGATGACGGTTTTTACGTTTCGCGTATTTTCTGTTCTTCACGAACGCGGATCGTTGGTTTAACACGTTGAACGCTCCTGCGTAAATCAGTGGAGTTTCTCCCGGAGTCCAATTGAATGATAAATAAAATTTATTAAAGTTTATTTATATTGTTTACATTGTACGAAATAATAGTCGGTGGCATGAAATAAATTTTCAGTAAAATCGTCGGTCAACAATGTGTTAATTAGACGAAAAAAAAGTATCCTCGGCGACAGTCGTGCTAAGATCGGTAAAAATACATAATTCGGACAAATGTCAAAACATCTAAAAATAGTTACATACTGTAACTTATTTGTTGCAGGTAATATTTCAAAATTGTATGTATCGTGCAATAAAAAATTCATCGTGGCGTCACAGGTCGTGGCGTCAAACCCTGTAAAACTGGCGCGGCATTCAACGTGTTCATTTGTTGTTCGGTAATCGTACAACAGATGGAAGAGGACAACGTTGTTATTCGTTTCCCTTTTTTAATCGCAAGCGGTGTAACGCAGCGGTCTAACTGTTTACCTAGCAAATTATAGTTTATTACAGCTCGTGCTGCGAACTAATTTAGCCGATTAACGCGATCGCGCACAGAGATTTTTCGTTTAACCTCTGTTGGCTGCGGCCGCTCAATTTTTCCCGCCACATTTATACACACGAACGTTATTATTCCATTGCAGCGGTAATAATAACAACGTTAACTTCATCGCGAATTCCATGCATTACGACAATAATGATCGTTTAATGCCGCGTTACTCGGTAACGAAGCCGGCCACGTAATAACTTACGACCGTCGTTATCGCTTTATTCGCTTGATTAACTTTATACTGGCGCCCATCCCACCCCTTTCTGCCCGATCGCCCGTCACTTTACGTCTTTCCACTCGAAATAAAACCGTTCTGGCTGCTTCTCGATCACGAATAATTCGGAGATCACGTCGCGAACGTATCTTATCGCGATAGGTTCTCAAGGTTTCCAGAGGAAAATGAAATTAGACGTTTTAACTACTTGGGGAACGGTGGGATTAAAAATGTCCCACCTTCTCGATGCAGGGTAATGCATGGTGAGACATTTTTAGAACCGCCACGAAATATTGCAACAGCTGCATAGGTTTACATTTAGTCTTACTTATGCAAAGCAGTTGGTAATACCATAGAAAAATATTATAGGCAAATATGTGCGCTTGTGTTGGCAAGTATCGGTACAGGTTAGTACAGGTTTATTTAATTTAAAACGGATTGAAAAATTCGTGTGTAACACGGGTCTATTTATTCTCTGAAATTGTGTGCCTCAGAGAGTTAAAAGCGATAATTCAGTTAACTTAAATAACTCTTGTTTAATTAAAAAAACACGGACGACACGCTTATTTTGAATTGGTTACGCTTCAGTCTATGTGACCAGCAGTTTAGTTATTAAACGATGCAATTTGTTTATCTTATTTTACATTCGAATAAATGTTCCTCCAAATAATTTCATTCCATTGATTTATTCGTATCTGTTTACGTTCGTGTTATTTGTAAATGATATACGGAACGATTGGTTTGTTTGTTATTTTACTGGATAAAATTAAACGAAAACGAATAAGTCGAAACAAATTATGTTGTTTAGGAGACCGGTAATTCCCCTAGCGATTTAATGGTTAATAGGTTATGGAAGATAGTACGTCGACTTGACGGGATTCCCCTTAGATGTCGCCAGCGATCAGTCAGTGGTGCTCGATCGCTTTTCGATGCGTTTCATTATTGTATTTTCTATTACTTCCAAAAGAAACGAAGTGTCTTACAATTTATTTATGCCCACTTTAACAAAATTGTTTAATTTCTCAAAGCAAATTTTTGATCTCGTCAGTCAAATATATTATAAAATTATTAACCAAGGTGCTCCAACCGATATAATTCGAAATAAACGACAGATTCAATCTTGCCAGACTTCCAGCTCAACAGCGGCACTCACGATCAACCACGCAATTATGCGAGTGCCTCAAAACAGATTTGCATTCGCATCCACCGTGGATCCTCGACAAATTTGCTCTCTCCAACGTCTCTAGCCGCACGGAACGGCGAGCTTTCGTCGCTCGATTCTCGGCTCTGTCCGTTTAATCCGGAATCATTTCGTTAGTTCCTCCTCCCTCTACCTGTTTCTCTCTCAGATCGAGTGCCTGGAAGTACGATTCTTTCTTTTTCCACCGTTTTTTTTTTTCGTCCGTTCCGAACGAGCGAGGCGGTCTGTCCGCGCGAGCAGTAGTATGTAATTATAATTTCTTAAGTGCTCTAGCTTTTTAATAACTACTTTACGTCCCGTTGCTCGTCATTTTGTCAGACGGAACGAGGATCGTTGCGCGAGCCCGGGAACGTGAAACGGTTCGCGATTAAGGGAACGAAAGGAAATGGATAATTACGTGAATGCTGGAGAAACGTAAAGGTTAAGGGGTTTTTTCGTTTTTTTTCATTCGAGCCCCGACAGGATACCGCGCAACGGCACGGCCCGTTGACAATGCTCGTTTCCGTTGGACGGCGACATGAAAGGCTAATTAATCCTGCTACGTTTGTACACCGCTGTTTATCTTAACAATCTAATGCCTCTCAGTGTCGCCGCTTTGAGTGCACGTTAACAGGAAACGTGGATTTCAACTGTTTATGCTTTTTTCCGAGGCGCTCTCCTCGGTAAGAGATTGCCAACGAGACACTGCCCACCACTAACTTTACTTTAACGGAATTCTTCAAGCAAAAGACTGTATTTTCGTTATCAAATTCGATTCTAATTTAAAATATGTCGAGTCTCCTTTAATTTCGACAACTCTCAAATAATCAACATTACAATTACCGATAAAGTACTACAAATCAAATGTTCCAGAAATACCTATAAATTTACAAACGATTTAATTTTTCTTCTGCTTAAAATCTGAACGTAGTCAGTAAGGCTTAAAATCTCTGGTCAGTAAGACTTAACCTAACAAAATATTATTGAAGAATATATTTATTGTGTCTGTCTCCTCTACTTTATCAATTTACAATTTTCCTTCAAGTGTATTTATCTCCCGTTCCCACCCTCTCATCTTTAACGCATAGAAATAAGAATTTCTGTACACAGGAACCGTGTCGAACCAGACTGCTTGCGAACAAGATAGCTGGTAGATCTGTCTAGTAGCAAGGGTAGAAAAAGTCGCCACGAAAAATCGTCGAAAGCATTCAGCGTGCATCGTCGCCCTTCGCTGTACACAAAGCTCGAACGTTGTCTCCGCGTGTCCTGAAGCACCGATGACATTCCCATCGATCACTTGACGGGGGAATCCCCTTGTACGCGTCCGCGCAACGACTTTTCATTCCAAGCCCTCTGCCGTTCACCCCCTCGATTACCGCATGCATATTCTAGCGTCCGTTTACGTCGCGACGCGGCAAAGATAGCCATGGCCCGACGACTGTTTCCTGACGCCAGCGACGCCGTCTACGCCATAGATAATTCAGGACGGAGGTGAAGACAGAGCGATAATGATAACGCAAGGGTAAGGTACGACTATATATATATATATGTATATATATTCGTCTATGAACTGAAATGCTCCGACGTTTTGTTGCGTGCACACTTGTCAGTGTCATCGATTTTTATTCCATACTATTTTTCCCTGCTCTACGATTTGCATTGGATCTGTACGCGTGATTCGAAAATGGTACGTTTATTGTAATCAGATTATCGTTGCATTAGAGTTTTTCAAATTTGTAACCAAAGTAAATTTAAGGCTACAATGCGATTGCCTCTTGAATAATTTTTAACTTGCTCTTGAATAATTCGAATAGTTTTCTTCAAATAATTGAATAATTTGGAATTCTTATTTTACCAACAAAAAGCTACTGTAGACTACAGGACAATGTAAAATATAATTTTATAATTCGCAAATATCGTTTATTTATTCATTACGGTAGAAAATTATTCATTGATTAGCCTAGAATACAAATTTTATTTATACTGTTATTTCTTATTAATTAATTAATTTAGTTTCTTTGACCCTTTGGTCTTAAATTTTTAATCGCTACAGTATTTGTATTTATATACCATATATATATTTATACACCAATAATCATCGATTCACCCGAACTTCTATCGTCAATCTTTCTATAGTTTCAATTCGAATAAAAAGAAAGCGCGATTTAATTATTTCACGATAGCAAATTAATTAATTGTATATCCAAAGAATCAGAATATTTATCGAGTTTGCTGCATCAGAAACAATCAACGAACACTGGCCTGTTCCAAAGAAGCCGTGGCGAAGCGGTAAAACCAGGGGCATCGTCAAGCCCGCGTCTGACTCAACGCTGACTTCTTCTACTTGAAGCGGACGCGTTTACGACGCGAGACACGTGCAAGAATATCTGCAACCGCGAACGAGGATCGATACCCTGGTACAGGACGGTGCTCGTATTCAAACTCTTTTACGGCCATCGTTGCCCTAAAAGGCGCCGCGCGAAATCAGCCCCCGTTGACTTCAACGCGGCCCGATTGATCCGGTTACGTCGCCAAGCTTCAACGAGAACGCTTTATCGATACGGAACGATAATCCGGACGAGCTCGACCCGCTATCTGCCTCGCAGGCTAAACGCGAACGTGCTCGTTCGATAGGAAAGCGCACCGTATTTTGTCTTCTCTTCTCTTCTCTTTTTTTGTTCTTGGCGAAACAAAGTTTAAGGGAAAACAGATAAGGAAAACTGGATTTCGTTACTCTGCTTGTGCTCCTCTAAAATTTTCTAATTTCTTCGCTTCGCGTACTTTGTGTATTTTTGTTTGTCGGATAAAGGGGTTGAGTAACAGTTGAAAGAAAGAAAGAAAAATTGTTTAGGCATCCATTTACTAGCTAACGTTCGAGTAATGCACTTTTGTTTACTCGTAAATTGTTTGGCTTATTTGTTTATTGGTAGTTTCACACTTTTTTCTTGGCACTACAATTTCTTAGTTAACACTAGATTTACAGACATTTCTTGTATATCTATTTCTAATATATATATACACCAAGGAATAGGTATACATCATAAAGAAT
>JAOPTO010002352.1:0-38099 GCA_033822845.1 Tetrapedia diversipes
TTAGTAAAGCACTTATCAATGCTTGCTTTTCTCTCACTACATGAACTCTTAAAACTTTCAAAAATTAACAATTATTATTATATATCATACTTCACTAATCTTAGCTCGCTAGACGTGTGAGTCAACCTCATGGTGTTACTCGCCGATAATGTGTTAATATTGTTGCTGGGAACTGAATTCTGACTTGTTTTTTACATAATCTTATTAGGATCAATGAGTTCACGTTTTCGACACTCTCGAAGGATGGAGAATCGGAATAATTTGTAGATACGATTCTTTAGATTAAGATTTTTGAAAACAACGTTTGAATTCTTCTTTGTGACCATAAAGGAGCTTTACGGATCACAGACCCATTTAGCATGGAACTGGAGTGGTTTTGGAATCTAGGGTTTATTTTAAACTGCTTTATTTTATCTGCTTTTGACGTTTCCAAGTAGGATCCTAAGAGGTCTCGCTAGAGTTTCCCACTCTTAAGATACCAAGGGCAACACAACTTCTATCTCACTGATCCAGAAAACAGCTGATTTCAGGGTAATATAAGGAACAGTTATCTCCTTCGAGTTATCACGTATCGAATGATAAATAGACGATACAGAAGAGAATGTATAACAGTTATTTATTTTAATAAGTTATAAGATTTGACAGAAAAACAGGATACAGGATACAAAAATATTTAGACAAACTGTTAATCTTCCAAATGTTCATTTATGTAAATGAAATAATTGTTCTATTATTCGAAGATTCTTTTATCCGAACACTTTCGTCTTCCTAATAGTTCGTATACAAGAGGTTCTACTGTATATATACATGCAAAGTGGGGGTTGTTCATGCGTTGTTTTAGGGGGTGGCATTTCTTTTATGGTGAAAGAATCAACCTGTATAATATACCGTAATATTGTACCAAGGAATCGAACATCTGGATGTTACAATAGTATTAGTGTAATGACAGGTTGAGATTATTCTGTGGAACGAAATAACAGTATTATTTTTCGAAAAAAAGATTGTTTGGAAGTGTGTGTGTGTACGCGTGTGTGGAACGTCGTAGGAAAATAGGAGAGTAGGTTATACAACTGAAATAACTAGGTGCGTCGTGCACGTTTGTTGAACTTCCGTCATCGGCTTATTCGTGAAATAAGAGCATGCGGGCAGTTACAGTTACACGGATAAAAAAAAAAACGGATTTTGAAAGTAGGAAGGCAATTATAATTGATTACGTGTGCAATAAGAGGCGAAATATCAATATGTTACAATGTCTGAAAGAAAAACGTAAAAATGAAATGCAAAAATATTGGTACATCGATGGATCACAGTGATAACAAATGTAGTAGCAATTTTGTTAGGTCGATGGAAAGTATCAGGATGTTTTTAACGGAATTCCACCGCATGAATTATGTTGAATTGAAATGATTCAGATGAAGGTAATGTTAAATCTGTTTTCATCTAAAAGAGTGAAATAAAATGAAATAAAATAGAACGTCGAGTAAAATGGACCATAATTTGATATAAAATCTACAGTAAGCACAGAGTGACACCACATAGCAGGTTGAATAAAAATAAAACAACCAATTCACCGTTTTACAGTCTCTGCTTACTTGACGCTTCGTCAATTCGGTGTTAACTAGCTTATTAAACGTTTCCTCGTAAACTTCTTTTTAACGATAATGAATCGTATCGCTTATTAAACGCGACACTAAACATCGAGAAAATAAGTAAACTGAAAATACTAATTAATTAAATAAATTAAATAAATAACTAAACTGAATAATAATTAATTAAATAAACAATTAAATTGAAAATACTACACTCCATTAAATTTTGCAAAAATTACGATTAGCAGTAATTAATCATAATTTCAATTTTTCATAAAAATTGTGTTCCTTTTACATTTTATACATCATCATTTTCCCTGTTATATGTATCCTGATAAACTTTGGATGAATTTTGTTTTAAATCATTATAATTATTTTAAGTGTTGCAAAGAAAA
Organism: Tetrapedia diversipes; assembly: GCA_033822845.1. NCBI lineage: Eukaryota > Metazoa > Arthropoda > Insecta > Hymenoptera > Apidae > Tetrapedia > Tetrapedia diversipes. Next base: position 1,985 of record JAOPTO010002352.1, read on the forward strand.
GAAAAAAAATAACAAGAACGTGGAACTTTCTTCGACGAACAGAAAAGCGTTTTATATGGCGAATGGAAAATTTGCAGTAATTATCGCTCGCAAGAGGAAAAGCAAGAATTCGAATGCACTTTCAAGTCGTCGCGATTGTCGTGCCCGTTCGCGATCGCCAGGAATTCGAAATGACTTATGCTTAGAGAAAGCTCGACTCAACCTTTCAAAGAATCTCAGCCGCATAGTCAAGGACGATCGGACGGTGTAACCGCGACAGTTCCATCGTGGAAAGGTTAATTTAATTAACTCATTCGATCTATACTTTGCACGGTTGGACATTGAAAAGTGATTGAAATTTATTGAAATCTTGAGTTATTGAATGTCGAAGAATGAATTTTCATGGTTGCTTTGAGTCTCGATACTTTAGAAGACATCTGCTTAAATCATACTTTGTATCGATAAAGAAATGTGCCTGATTAAAACTGCTGTACTGCGTTGAACTTGATTTATCGTGACTAAAACATACGCTTTTCGAGATAGTGATTTTACAATAATACCTTCACTCTATAAAACAGCTAATACATCGCTCTTCTCTGTAAAAATTTTCTTATCTTTATATACTTCTCTTCCATTTGCATATTTTTACTTTTATCTATTACCATTTATTATATTTTCATACACATATCACAGATTTATTTATTATTCTGGCAATTATATTTTAATTATATTTTATTGTATTGTATCTTATTGTATTGTATTTCATTTTATTGTATTTTATTTTATTTTATTGTATCTTATTGTATTTTATTGTATTTTATTGTATTTTATTGTATTTGATTGTATTTTATTGTATTTTATTGTATTTTATTGTATTTTATTGTATTGTATTTTATTGTATTTTAGCTTTGGATTGTAAACCAGAAGTCATCAGAAACCGCAAGCTATGGATTAAATAAACATACATGCATACATATATTTTCATACCTCACTGTAATAATTTTCTTGTAATTCTGTAATAGATTAATCCCGTAAAAATAAATAAATAAATAATTTATTCTCGTCTAACGTTCTTTCTGTTGCCTAATTATTGAAAGACGACTGTATTACAAAGAGAAAGCTAGCCGTTGGCATATAACAAAATACCTATGTAAATTTTCAGCCAACATCTTTACACTTTTCGCGAATTTTTCCATAACTTCTAAAATAACATTTTTCACGAATAATCAATGGTATTTGGTGAAAATATTCATCGTACCGCACCACCAAGGCACCATCTCGTTCCTATTAGAAACTCTCGACAAACAGCATAGCGAAATCGATGCCGGAACAAGGATACCAGCAAGAAATCGAGGATTAATCAGCAACAGCTGGGTATCAACTCGAAGAAAGTTGGACATCCTACCTTGAGCCGTTTCCATGACATCATCGAGGTCATTTTCTTCGAGTTAACCGAACGAAACTATTCGTACAATCCGGTTGTACACCGCTAGAGAGATAGTCAACAGGAAACTCAGTCGTTGGACGAGCGAACGGGTAAAATTAAGAAGGAAGAGGAAAACGGTTGTGGTCGTTCAGCGCGATTAGTATAATTAATACGAGGGCAGTGGCTGACGGTGTGCTTATCAGATTCTGATTAATCAACATCAATTTATCGAGGAACTCAGAGACAATCTTTCATTTACGAGTAACATTCATTAACGTTGATTGTCTGATTATGGTTCGATGACAATTTGATCACTTGAATTACGTAACCAAGTATTTCCCGTGTTATCTGAAGAACAGCGTTTCTGTATTACGTTTTCTTATGATTATCATCGACGGATATCAGAGTCAAGTGATATTGAAAATGCAAACGATCACATTTTGAATTATGAATCTTCTACGGAAGGTAATTGCAGTTCTACATTAAACGACCCAGGAAATTTAACCCTTTGCGCTCGAGAGGTGACTGACAGTCACCAAATGATAGTTTCTCAAATTTTCAAACTTTAGTTAGTTTGTTTATTAGTTAGACTCAAAGGGTAAATAGTCATATATGTAAATTTTAGTATATTACTTAACTAAACTAAACGATATTTAATATAGGCGAATCTTAGTAAATATTTCGAATTTGAAAATTTTTGAAGTTAGTATCATTAGACGGCTAACAGTCGCTTCTCGAGTGCAAAGGATTAACACGTTCGCGAACAGTAAAAGGTTCAGTGAGGTGGAAAAATAGACACACGATTTTTTTCTAAATTAATTGTGACATCCGAAATGTGATTAGACACATTTTGTAAGAGTAATCAGAATATCACATTTTAACAGTTATATGCAACGAATGCTATAGCATCGAGGTTACATAAAATTATGTAATATTTGTATGTTATAGCATTCACGTCCGCAAACGCGTTAAGTACGTATAACGATTAAAAAATTGGTATAATTCCGCGTAAATGTAACAGCTGGTAGTAAAAATGGTAACAGTTTGAGATTGCACGGATACACTTATGAATGATATGGTCTTCCTATATCTTCCTGCTTTTCACCATTGTCGAGATAAGAATGGCTTACCGTAACGTAAATCGATGGATTAATGAAAGCTAACGGTAAAAATTTATCAAACGCGATAAACTTCTATTCTTAAGAACTGACTTCGAAGGAACTGACATCTCTAGTGTTATTTCCGACCATTTGTCGAAACAATAAAAGTTATAGAAGTAATTTTGCGGGTTTTCTTCTGAATGTACGTGTGAGTATGAATGGGCAATGAGTGGAAAATAAATGATTAGCGCATAGATGAATGCCGTACAGGAGAATGGAAGCATGTCGTGTGGTAGAAGTATAATTCTTTAAACGCAGCAAAAGTATACAGTACACAGTAATAATAATAATAATTATTATTATTAGTTTTATTAATGTGATCATTATGAATGAAAGTAAACACTACACTGTAATTCTTAACAATAAATACTGCTAACATTAAAAACACAACACCATTAAACATTTTTCCAAGCTTAGAACGAGAAATAGAGTGTAGTCCAAACTAAAACTGAAGAGAATTGAAACACAGCCATTTCGCGTGCTTAGGTACTCTGATCAAAATCAAATCTCTTGTTTCTCCATTTCCATCATCGATCGATGATCGAGCGGGAAATGAGATTCGCGGAGAACGGCACAGTCCAACCGGAAGCTGCTAACAGCGCGCCATTAACTAACAGCTCGCGTTTCGCCGCGAACCGAGTGTGTAAACGGGGCCTTAATCAAGCTTTTTGTCGTAACAGTTACGTCAAGGACGTTTCCCTCTATTCTTCGTCTACCTCTTCGTCTCCTCGAGCGGTGATTACCGTTTCCACGGAAACCGGAACGTCGCTGAACGAGATGGAAACGAGAACTCCGCGGTGTCGAGGCAGGAAGAGGTTAATGCAACCGTAATCAGCCGACAACGCAACCGATCTAACTGTCTCCGTTTAATGGAATTGTTCGAGGACAACGATTGTCCGTTGGTCTGAATAGTTATCAGAGGTCGTGGCTGTGGAACGAGTTCCTGCGACCTTTCACGTCCCACTCTTGGAACGTTTGAGGGTGGATCTAGATAGAGCTAGGCTAACAAAATTCTGATTTATGGAAGTTTCGATTTTTGTAACTTGAATCATTTAAGGCTGATTTAGGTGAAAATTATTTTTACAGTACGTCTAAACTAGACAGAGTTTAATCGTATTTAGAAGTTGATTCGAGAAAAATCAGGGGTGGGGTTTTGGAAATATTTTATTTCGATTGCTACGAAACTTCTGATGAAATATAAAATATGAAATACTTCTATTATCTATATGTATATAAAAAGACAGGCTAGAAACATGAAATTTGGACAATAGGTTCCTTTTATGACGTAGGCTCCCACTAAGAAAGGATTTAACCCTAAGGGGTTAAATAGTGAATAATAGGTTGTTTGAAAATCCGCAAATTTTAAAGCAAGCACTATGAAAACTGGTATTTAGCTTTTTGGTTAGAAATAAAGAAATACGTGTTTCAACGTTTTTGGAAAATCAACCCTCAAGAGGGTAAAACAAGGGATAAAAGGTTGTTTGAAAATCCGTCGATCTTGAAAGTATTTTCATTCTTAATATCTTAGTAAGTAGGGGCTTGCAAAATTGGTGATTTTACAAGTATGAGATTTCTTCAAAACTCGTCCCCAAGTACTTCCACGCGAGAAAGTGATTTAATTTTATTAAATTTATCAAGCGTTGAAATCATTGTTTCTCGTTAATCTAATACCTGAACTTAACCCTTTCGCTACGGGTGGGTTTTCCGCCGCGGTACTTCCGCTGAACGAGTCACCGCGACAAAACTGTATGGCTCACTACGACTTGAGCTGCTTTGACGGTGTTTTCGAAGAAAAAAAAAATTTTTCTCAAAACGGGGTACTTATAACGTCTTAATATGCACACTTTTAATTACAGTTCGAGGACCACATAACTGCATACGCTCGTCGTATGTACAATACGCGACATTTTATAAAGAGCGACTATAGTCGCTCGTAGTACCTCAGTGGCATCTTATGGAGGATGACTATAGTCGCTCGTAGTAGCGAAAGGGTTAACCGTTGGTTGCATTAAAAAATGTCATTCGGTTTGTTCCTTACATAAAATATTCATAACCATCGTTAAGTCCTCCTCTGTAGAGCTACGAGCATCTTCGAAGAGTGTCTTCGACGTGTGCCATAAATTCTCTCTAAACAACGGTCACGCAGTGAAAATGCAGCGGACGCGATTAAACGCACGCGTCTCCAGTGTCCTCGAATATTACATTCGATTATGGCTAGTCCTCCTGACCGAGGCATTTCTAGGCGGGAGAAAAACCTGTTGCGCCCCATGGATGGACAGAAGAAATCCTCTTGTTGCTTGATTACTCACTTAGCAGCTTTCATTTGAGTTTCTATCAACGTAACCGACGTGACTTTCGAGTGCACCTCGCCACTTTTCAGCGAGCATGTTGATCGTCTCCAACTATAGCAATCGCGGTTTTATTTCGTATCGTATGACAATTGTTCTCCCGTGACCGCCTCGTTTTCTTTTCGTTTCATTAATCGGTTCCACGGATCATTTTCACGTTTTCGTTCCATTTCACAGCGTTTTAAATAGAACGAACTTTTTCACCCATCGATCAAATTTTTGTAGGATCAACAGTTTATATTAATAAACATTTATTATATTAAAAAATTTGTATTAACCCTTTGAGCTTGAATAATACTAATTTCGAAGATTTTCAAGTGTAAAATATTTAATTTGGGATATTAAATGGGATATTAAAATATGAATTAATTTGAAAATTTTTAATATTTTCATTTGGTTTAGTTAAGCGAAAATTTGCAAAATTATCATATGTCACCTTTCGAGTGCAAAGGGTTAAAATATAATTAAAATATTTTTTGTCTAATCCAGCAAAATTAAGATTCGCTTTCAGCTTGGGACTAAATAATTGAACGGTAACGAACGCGAATGGAATCTGTATACTCGACGGTTCGCTTAAACGACACCGAAGGTGTCCGAGTATTCATGGAAGGCGCGTTCCCAATTCAACTCGTCCCGATTTCCGCGGATTTCTTTCCAACTGCTGGCCTTTTCTCCGCCAATCCTTTAACAACGATTACTCGCCTTGCTCGAGAGACTTCATGCGATTTCCAATACGAATTTATTTTGTTTTACAATATTTTAGTCACGGTGTTTCTGATGACAATGAATGGTAATACAAAAATCTGATTCTCGTAAAATATAAAATAAAAAAGATTATATTATACCAGAGATACGATTAGGATGTATAGATCCAAATATGACAAGAAGATTAAACCAGAAATTAATTTATAGGCTTTTAATCATCATTTTTACTTAATCATTATTCAGAATTTCCAACTCGAAACTTTTGCCAAATCTTTTAAAATAAACCTGTTCTTCCAAACGAATCAATCCTTTCTCTCGAACAACACACATAATTTCGATTTTAAGTAGATACTCCAACATTCGAGAGAGCAAGCCGAGGCAGAAGAGAGCCCTCAGCTGACCCAAAAATGGCGGCCGCCGCTGGTCCAACGATCGCCGAAGAATCCGCGACCGGACTTCCAGCGAAGTCCTGTTACCTTGGTACCGATATGTTAATTCAAAAGTAATAAGGTATTTAGCGAGGCCTCCTTCTTGATCCGGTCCACCGAGCTGGCCGTACGATGACTCGCCTTCATGCGAACCAGACGAATTTTAAATGGTGAAAGTCTCTCTCGCCGATCGGGACTCTCAAAAAACATTGTCCCGCAACGAGACGCGAGAAAGATGTGGTCGACGAGCGTTTCGTTGGTCAAACACGGTGTTTTATTTATTCATTTATTTAACAATGAATTTTTTTCATCCACCAGAACAAGAAAACGGTTCGATCGATCACTGGTAACGCGATACGCGTTGTTTCACTTCTATTTTTACGTTTCTCATCGATTCTAAGGAATTTGTAGAAGCTTCAATTCCTTAAAATGAAATTTGATGCGTCCGAAAAATACTATTCACCAAAAATACTATAGTCACCAAATGATAGTTTCGAAAATTTTCAGATTTTAGTTAACTTGTTTATTAGTCAGATTCAGAGGTTGAATAGTCATATATGTAAATTTTAGTATGTCACTTAACTATACTAAATGACGTTTAATATAGGCGAATCTTAGTAAAAATTTCGAATTTGAAAATTTTTGAAGTTATTATTGTTAGACGACTAACAATCACTTCTAGAATGTAAAGTGTCAACCCTTTGTGCTCGAGAGGTGACTGTTAGTCACCAAAATGATAGTTTCGAAAATTTTCAGATTTTAGCTAGTTCGTTCATTAAGTAAACTCAGAGATTAAATAGTCATATATGTAAATTTTAGTATGTCACTTAACTATACTAAATGACGTTTAATATAGGCGAATCTTAGTAAAAATTTCGAATTTGAAAATTTTTGAAGTTATTATTGTTAGACGACTAACAATCACTTCTAGAATGTAAAGTGTCAACCCTTTGTGCTCGAGAGGTGACTGTTAGTCACCAAAATGATAGTTTCGAAAATTTTCAGATTTTAGCTAGTTCGTTCATTAAGTAAACTCAGAGATTAAATAGTCATATATGTAAATTTTAGTATGTCACTTAACTATACTAAATGACGTTTAATATAGGCGAATTTTAGTAAAAATTTCGAATTTGAAAATTTTTGAAGTTAATATCATTAGATCACGTGAAAGTATGAAAACAGAATATTTTTGTTTGAAATTCTTTTTGAAAGGGAAGAGAGGGGAGCATCTTGAATATTCTAGACAAAACAGAATCGACGAGCAACTAAGTAATTTAATTATAATCAGACTCGTCAAAGTCAATAGTGGCGCATGAAATGAATGACGACCCTAATTCGTCATTGTACGTCAAGGGGTTAAACTTTTGTCGAAACCGACATTTACAGTGACTTAGAATCGATTTCCTCGACACTCTCTGTGTTCCTTGGACGGCTTCGCTTTGATTTTCTAATCAAGCAGCGTGGGAATCGATCAGCATCGCCAGACAGATTGTTCTGTTGAAAGCGATCGAATTCTTATCGATCAGATAGCTTGTGTTTTATACCTGTTTCAAAGATGTAAACAGAAAATTTACAAGATTAGATACTTGTACCTCGGTTGAGAGTGCCATTATCAAAGTGGTGATAAGTTGATCGAGTTTGATTTTATGAATATTGAAGAGGCACCGTTCGATGGTAATATGAAAACTGGAAGAACAATAAATACTTGTTTCCGTTGATGATATATCTGGAGATTTAAACATTGAGAGGTCGATTGCTAAACGATAATTCGAGGATTAAGTGAATTTATTAACCCTTTGCACTCGAGAGGTGATCGTTAGTTGTCTAATGATACTAACTTCAAAAATTTTCAAGTTTACTATGATTCGTCTAAATTAAACGTCATTTAGTTTATTTAAGTGATATACTAAAATTTACATATATGCCTATTTAATCTCTTAGTCTAACTGATAAACAAACCAACTAAAGTCTGAAAATTTTCGAAACTATCATTTGGCGACTAACAGTCACCTCTCGAGCGCAAAGAGTTAAAGAAATTGGAGAATTTTTGAAAACTAAACATTCTTAACCGTTTATAGTAAATGAAACACCCTGTATAAAAATCGAAAATCATTTGCATGAGTTTTAAAATTACCAGGAAATAAATACGATTTAACAAATTATACATGCACGTATATAATTCTATAGCTATAAATAAATCGCGTTTATTGGTCGTTTCGTAACGTAAATAATAATGTTTGTCGTAAGTCATTATGCGTAACGCTGACAGACGCATCAATCTTAAATAGGGGTGCCTTTTATAATTGATCGTCGTACTTGCGTGCTTATGTAAGCCGCGTTGCGTATCGAACGCGTTTGATTCGCGTTCGCGAATCAGAATTCGACGCAGCCTTCGCGAAACTTTTACGTAATCGAACGGTACAGGTCACAGTTGCGACCGATCATTTTAACCGTTTAAATTGCCTCATCGTTAAGAAAGCCGCTTCTTCTGCTCGGAAATGATTTTCCTCGTTACACGAAACGAAAGTCGAGTCACCATCTTTTTTTTTTTTTTCACGAACTGCAACGATGTAAAATGGAGTTTGATTGCTCGGTTCGCTGGAGAATGTGAAGTACATCGTCAGAACTCGCTTTAATGGATGTTTTCTGCTGAAGGAAAGGAAATATTAACAAATATGGCATTCTGACAGATTTCTTCGAATTCGAAGAGTTACGAGCACCGAAATTAGATTAGAAATTATGATGTTTATTAATATTAATTAATTTATTGAAATTAGTATTTAGTGTTTAACGAAATTTTCTCACTAAAATCCTTCGTTCAACGATCTCCTAATTGGAAGCTTTTGGTTTGGAGGGAAAGTTCTGTCGTATTTTAAATACCGTCTATTTCGGCATATCTTATTATGGATTTATGAAGTGTGTGTGTGTGTGTGTGTAGCAAAGAGATCGTCACTTTGCGACTAATTCAAATAACGTCGTCATCGTTGCATGCGTTACCCCAGAATATTGGTGTTTCCGAAGGTTTACTTTTTGGCATTTTTCGGCACGGAATATGACGAGCGCCATCGCGCCGCTCGGCAATTTTCGACACGGAATCGACAAGTGCCATCGCGCCGCTCGGCAATTTTCGATCGGAAAATGAAAAAAGCCCGTGGCACTCAAACGGTTAACACGTTAAGCGCCACGCCGGTCCCTAGGGACCGACGCTAGATTTTCCGTTCAGGCCTCGTCGGTCCCTACGGATTTTTCGTTCTTTTATTGCAGCGCGTGTGTCGGTCCTTGCGCACTTGTAAGACTGACCATTTAAATTATGCGATATCTATTTTTCTTTGGTCAATGCTTCAAGGAAAAGAATATAATACTTAAAAATATTAATGTAATTTATTAAAACAAGATATCTGTGTATCTTTTTATATTGTGGCTCGTCTATCGGCAAATGGCCCGCCTGACGGCTAACTGTGGCTTAAACGGAACGGCACAGAAATTCGGCGTGGCACTCAAACGGTTAAAGAAAATTTTCCCTTAGTCCCACAGTAAATATTGTCGAATGCGCGGTATAAATCTCGATTTACAAACGTCTCGTAAATCCAGCAGTGCGTTCTAAAATCACGAGACCGGGTCTCGTTTTCCCCTTCGAGGCAACAACGAGCTCGTGTTACCTACCCGCGGCTCGATAAACACCGAGGTGTAGGCGCGCCAACCTACCACGCGTACACGCAAACACGCATACCCATGCGCACACTCTCGCGCGCGCATGCATACGCAAGTAGGAGGCGGCTATTTTCGATCCGGTGGCCGTTTTGAAATCGAGCAGGCCACTGGAATCGGTGCTCCGCGGGGTGGTTCGTCGATTGCTCGTCGCGCATGCAAGTGCAACGTCGCAGGTGCAGCCTGCAGCAGTGACGTCAGGGTCCATTGTTCGCTGCGTGGCACAGCATCATGGATCTTGGGCCCTCTGCGGTGCAACGACTTTCCGCGCCGCTTTTACGAGCCTTTCTTCGTCGTTCCTCCTTTCCTTCTCTTCTCCTCCCTTCTCTCCGAACCCCTCCCTTCCCCCACCTTTCTTCCCTTCCTCGCAGGTTCCGCGACGTGTTATGACGCCCAAAAGGGGAGGAATAGGAAGAGTTATGTTGTACGCGTGCACGAAGCGAATTAAAGTCATGAATTCCAAGGCGGGCATACTAGTGATCAACGTTTCTGTTCGTTTGCCTTTTTTTTGGTTTTCGATCCTGTAAGTACTTGCCTTCGAGATTGAAACGATAGAAATACGTGTGGCTCGCTGTTAAGTTGGCTCGACCAATTTCATGCTTCTACCTACAGTAGTAGACAAAAGTTTAAGACGAGAGGTCAATGTGAAGGATAGCTTTATGGTTTGCGAATGTTGTTTGTACATTCATTTTTATTGCTATTATGATAGATCATTGTTTATCAATTAACATGGAATACAAATTTTGTTTGTTATACTGTTTCTTATAAATCAATCAATTTATTCTCGTCGATTCTTCGGTCTTATTAACACTAGAACGCCCAAAGTGGTCAAAATGACCAATTGGTGATTATTCATAGCAACTTTATAAATCCACTGTAGTAGTTAGCTTCTAAAATTCTTTTTATCATGATTTTCTGCAAAAGGTACGAATAAAAATTTGTTTTCTATCTATTCAGTGTTTTTCCATGTAATTTTCAAGTTGATCTCTTCCACGCAAATAAGTACACTTTAATTGTTAAACTTTTGTCGCTTACTGTACGTATCTTACACTCGCGATACAACGCATCGAGAAACTCTATTACAACTTCTAACTTTAGCTCCCATTCGGCAAACCCCGAGACACAGGCTGTATCCCGAACCTAACCTTCGGTAACTCTGAGGCGGCCATGTTAAAATTCCAGCATGGTAGAACCAAAGCGAAGAAAGAACGAGAAAACGTTAAGAAAAGGGAACACGTTGCGAGCAAACGGTCGCACTCGCCGGGGTATTTCCTGTTTCCAACGAATCCGACGGAAACCTTTTTCCCGGCGCGCCCGCGCGCACGCACGCAGGCAAAGAGAATTCCAGCGATCAAGGCGAACCGCCACGGGCCTCTTTATTTACGGTTCGAGCCCTGTTTCCGACCCGTAACAAGAAGGATCTTTAAAAAATCGGCGAGCAGCGTGTCGCGGATGGACCCACGAAGGCTGGGGCCACGGTGGTGCACGCGTCTTCTGCAGCCGGTTCGACTGCATTTCATGGCTGCCCGGTGTGCACCGACAACGTCGCCGGCACACGCACAACGTTGCTTCGCGTACACACACTTTCGATCTCATATGCAAAACACATGGAAACGATTGAGCGAGCCGCGCGGAGGACCGGCCTCGAGTCTGGGCGAAATTTCGTTTGACGAACAATCATGGCCGCGTGAATGGTGAGGAAATTTTGGTTTCTGATCGGTTGGATGGGTGTGCTTGGTGTTTCGATGGTGAAACGGAGAAAGGAAAACGATGGTTTCCGATTGGTTGGTTGGTTGGATGGGTGATTGGTGTTTCGACGGTGAAACGGAGAAAGGGAAATAAATTTTTGTTTCTACAGTGACGACAGTGACTGAAAGATTAATTTTTCACCGTGGTTTTCGTTGCGATTATCTTGCTGATTGATCGTTTAAAAAATTCGTCGATACATGGTGGAGTACGATTAACCCCTTAACACTATTCCTCCTGTAACATTCCCACGTAAGACAGACTACAAATTTTTCTGAGAAAATAAACAATGAAAAAAGAAGTGAATATTGAAAAATGTATTATACGTATTTTTGAGGAAAAATCTAAAGTTTAAAGGCGATTCAATCACGTTGTATATATGAAATTCTAATCGGAATTTTAAAAACGGTCATTTGACCGGTTGTGGTAGGAATAGTTTTAAACTGGCCAAACTGTGCACACTCGAGATAATTCGAGCGACAATAAAATTTACAATACAATAGAAATTTTGATTAATTTTGTATTTTTTTTTAATTTTCTTGTCAAGGCAACGTTATAAATTGTGTTGTTTTACATTTAAAAAAATGTAATTGATTTTTTTGGTCGGCTTTTCTCAGAAAAACTGTGCATTAAGGGGTTAAAAAAAGTTTGGCGAGGCTTGAAGTTTTTGCAAACCTTATGCACGAATGCACCTGATAAAATGCAACAATGTAGCGTAACCCGTAAATCCGTTTTGCCTGTCGAGTGAAAGCTTCATCTTGATAACCTAACGAGCGCTGAAACAAGAGCTTATCGGTACCGAGAAATATCAACAACTCGATATCATTTCATATTTACCATCAATCGTTTCTTCTAAGAACAGTTTGGGACATGTTCTCTAATGAAAATAATGTCTACGAGGTGGAGCGTCTCAAATATTCAGGATGTACGCATCGAATTTCCCTATAACAAAATTGACCTTGGGAACCCTTGACCTTGGAACACCTTCACCCGGAAACAATTATGTTTAATTCTTCTCTGAGCTCTTGCAAATCATCTTACGTTTGTTTTACTCGAGCTATTGGACAAAATTACCGAGACACCCTGTATAAGCCTTCGATTCCAGTAATTGCTCCCCCTGTATCTCCCTCGTACGATAATCCCTCTAGAATCTACGCAGCAGTCGGTTGTTTCCCCAGGACACTTAACCGTTCGCGTACCATGAACCGCTTTTGCGCTCTTCAGATTTCGTGTTGAAAAAAGCCAACGCATTTGACCGATACAGACAACTGATGGCACGCTTAACACTTTATTGACCGGAAGCCTATTAACCTAATTAAATTAAATTAACCTAACTTCAAAAATTTTATTTACTAAGATTTGCCTATATTAAACGTCATTTAGTTTAGTTAAGTGATGTACTAAAATTTACATATATGACTATTTAATCTCTGAGTCTAATTAATAAGCAAACTAGCTAAAGTCTAGAAATTCGCGAAACTATCATTTTGGTGATTAACAGTCACCTCTCGAGCGCAACGTGTTAACACTTAGCCTCCCTTATGGTAAGATCTCCCATTTTTTCTCAACAAAGCGCTGCAATTAATTCTATTTGCTTTTGCTATTAATCTTGTTAATCTTGAACTAGTACTGTTCATAGATTTCCCAAAATACTAATTTTTAATAAATTCAACACTAGCTCAAGACCAACTAATAACAAAAGTAAATAGAATCAAATGGCATTGCTTTGTCAAGGAAAAAATGGGAGATCTCCCCATTCGGTCGGCTAAGCGTTAAGATTCCTACTAGTGGATGCATCTAGCCTGGCCGCAACGCGTTCGTTCGACGCGTTAGTCTAGCACGATTCGATCGGTACGAAGGCGCACGTAGAGGAGAAGGAACACGTCCGTCCGTTCGTCCTAACCTCCCCTACCCGGACACGCCTGGAATCACAATTTCAAATGGCCCAACCGATCCTCTCCCAATCAGCCTGACCCGCGCGACGCCAGCGCCACGATTGTTTTCCGAACGACGTCGAAATCTCTCCCATTCATGATCTCAACCGAACGATTCATGCTGTTCTTCCTCTTAATTAGCGGATCGATGTCATTCACGAAGGGCTGACCTATTTTTTGTTCATTCGTGTCACGGATGCAATTATTTATTTATTTGCTAGGTAAACGAAGAGGTACCGTTTAAATACAGTAAATGACTTGTAGCAAGAAAAATTCTGAAATACTTAAAATAAAAAAGAAACAGAAGAACAGACACATTAAAATCGCTCAATTAATTATGTTTAGTTGTTCAAAGCTCACCGTAGGACTTTATTTATGTATACTTTAGAATAATCTTTAGTCTATTTAGAAACATGTTTAGAATAATTTCTTGATTGGAACTGATCAATTGTTTCACTTGGAATTGATCACGGTTCATGATTACCACGATGCGTTTTGGACTGAAATGTGAGGTTCAGTGGTGGAAGAATCTTTGAGTGCTATAGATTCTGAAATATGTTAGCTCTTAGCGAATTATTGGGAGAATAACGCTGCAAGTTGATTCTATTTGATTGCGAATTTGATAAGATAGTTCAAAAAACTGTTGCGACACAAGTTGTACCTCGGAATGTCCATGATTTTACAGTAATTTATTCCAGTCTAGAGTTCCTTCCCCTGCTGCGCTTATGGATCTGGAGTCTGGAGTGAACGGCATGAAAGATATAAGTTTGAGGCTGAAGAAGTGGGGATTAGGGGTTACGGGAGGATGAGTCGGTAAAGTTAAGGTTCGGGTGGGATGTGGACTGTGTAAGGGATGACTAAGGGAATAAGGGACTGATTGGTCTAGGATAACTACATTTGGAAGGAAAAGTTGAGATTCTCGAGTCTATTTTACCGAATGTGTGAAATTGTAAACAAGTGTTGGTATGCAACAATATTTACTTTGATGTATTCTTGATAAATTAGATTTTAATTAAAAAAGTATACGTTTTCTACACTAAAATTGAAAGAAGAATTACAATTCGGTAAAGAACTGCAACGTGTTAAATTTATCTCAAGGTTTGCATATGTAATTTTGTTCTTGAATAATATTTCGGATATTATTTTTCCTCTGTTATTCATCATCGATGGCGCAGGATCTTTTTTGGTGATTTTATTATAATGTTTAATTAAACGTAATTTCCATTACAATCGCTACAATTTTTTCGATGAACGTTAACTGCAACCGATAACGTATGGTACATCTACTGATAGATTCAATCTGTTTACTTTTTCACACCTACAATTATCCTATGCAAATATACCCCTTGCCTATCCACGGGGCATTTAATTCAACGTGTTTCGCATTTTTATTTAATACCGACCGAACAAAGGGGCGTTTAGAAGCGAAGATCGCAGTTTTATCACCGCATCGTGCATTCGAATCACCGGTCACTGCTCCTGCAAGCCGTCTTCTTTGTTGCAGCGCAGCTCATTTGCACCGGGAGACTGAATGAAATTAATTCCTAGACCTTAACTCGTTTCCGTAGGAAGGCCCCTACACGTTAAGAGCATCACGGCAACACCTACTCTCGTCGTATCTGATTCAATAACCGTAAATTAACGTACCTATACAAAAGCAATCTGAATCGCCTAAGTACAATTTTTCCAAACATTCCCATTTTTTTGCTCAGTGTACATATAATTAAGCTCGATACATCCTTCAATTTCAATTAACCAACTGAAAATACGATCACCGATACGATCACAATTTCATCGCGCCTAAAAACGTTTACAACTCACCCTCGCCGATATTCCTAGATCCCCATGACACTTTAGCACACTGGTTAAACACGATGATCGCTCCTAGATCCCCGAAACCTGTTCGATAAGCTCTGTTCCAAGTCTATGGTATCCCGTGGGACACGTGTGCACTCGCGTGAACGGGTTCGTACGATCGATTTCAGAGCGAAAACTCGCGAGAAGGTGAAAGAAACGCGGGAAAACGCGAACTGACCGGACGCTTGCGAGACGAGCGCGATCCGAGGCCTTCCCTCGCGATGGAAACAGGCTTTGGGCCCCCGAGCTGGCCGCTGCGCCAGGCCACAGGACCCAGAACGCTCCGCGCATGCGCTGTGCGCCTCCCACCGTTCGCCACCGGCCGGTTTCAAGGTGGGGGGGAGGAATAACCGGCAACCCTCTTACGTGGACCTGCCCGTTTCTACGACGATTCGTGCACACCCGACTCGTTCACCTGTGGATTTTCCTGCTCAGGTGGCAGCACCTCATCCGACACTCGATTCAGCCGGTGTTTATTACAGTGGCGTAAGAAGTGATATTTTTTTTTTTTTTTAAGGCGGATTAGCCTGCGCTGGGCACGTTGAATCGTAACGTGGTAGGTTGTGTAAAAATTAGTTTAAGGAATCGGTTTCCTCTTCTTGCTTTTTTATTTTGCTATTTAAAGTTCATAAAATCTATAAAGCAATATAAGTTGGTTTCTAAGAGAAGTATGCTTTTAATTTGTTTTTTACTCGTTTGAAATGGTACAAGTCTTTTAGATCAACCTCAACTCGTGATATAAATTTTTAACCAATTTACCATGTCCTTCGTAATTCGCTTAAACGGAGCTTAATAAAAAGGCGACGAAATGAATTATATCGTAATCTGCTCATTGAAAATTACTGGCTCCAATTATTGGGATTAGTATCCACTTACCTTTCTTATAGTGTCTGATCACAGTTTTTCCCACTTTTTACGAGTGGTACTTCAAAGTTCGCGCAGTTAGAGCATCCTGGCGGTGATTTTGTTGCTTCTTTGTCTCATAACCGATCATCTCAGACGTGTAATTTCGATACGCTTTTTACTGGTCTGGCAAAACATGTTTTAGCTTGTTTAGCTATCTTTGGAGTAACCAGGATTATTGGGACAGAGACGAACCGGGATTACCGGCAACCCTTTCTTCGTGAACCTGTTCCTTTTCATTCCGAACACTATTCACCTGCGGACATCCTCGTTCGCCTAATCCTGGCGCCGCAGTGGCGTAAGAGTACATACACTTCCCTTGGATTTATCATTTTTAGCATCTGAAAGCTCATAACACTTGATCCCTTAGAATTTGAAAAACGTGTTTCATATACTAAGAGAAATTGGCAAGAAAAATAAGTTCTATCTAATTAATATCTAATCTAATAAATAATTAATTATTATCTACATTAAAAATAATAATCTGTTTTTATTCTTAGATACAAATTAATTGAAGGAAAAATATTTATTTTAACACGTGTCCTACATTTTCACTGTTATGTTATTGTTTCGTAGTTATAATATTATTCTTCGATGTTCAGCTAACAAATTTTAATCAACTATAAACTTCCCTTTAATTATTAAGAGGATCGAAAGCAATTATGCTGCTTCACATAAAACGTGTTGAAGGTAATTGTGAGAAAACCGTGATTCTGTTCAACATTTATTAATCTCATCGATTATGACTTCGAGAAGTACCTATTATCCTTGTCTTATGCCGGTAATTTACATTTACATTTACGGTTACCCCATCCACTCTCGATCACTCTCTATTTTGTAACCCGATAAAACCGATAAACATTACTATTCTAAACGGCCGTTCATAGACCAGCGAGCCAGCATAATAATTGCGATCTCTGTTACAATAAATATGCCTGGTTACGTGAAACTTTCGACCGTATTCGCTTGCAAATACTAATTCATCAGCTTCTCGTGCGTTTTCCTCGGCCCGAAACCTCGTTCACGGTTTTCACGTGTCTGGCCTGTTCTTGAACGTAAGCACGATAAATAAGGAAATAAAGTGGAGAACACGGACGTGTTCCAGGATCTGTGGGCCTGAAAAGAATCGCGATTGTTGCTCGTTTCGCGTAAATCGTTCGCTTTTTCTGCCAATTTTTATTCGCATTACGTAAGTTAATCGCACGGCCCATTACGCTTCATTTACATCCGGCTGGTAATTACGCGGTTAAGCATTATACAGTAATACATTTTTAGACGTACATTGTCGGTCAAAAGTTTGGGCACATCTGCCAGTCTTTTTGTTTTATTCTACAAGCACAAAATTTGATGTAGTCCAATATTTGACCGTGCCGCTTAACCCTTTCGTTATCTTTTTCATTCTAAGACGGTGCAATGCAGGAAGCTGTGATTTATGTAACAAACTGCAGGCAAATCTTGCGACGTTCGTGTTACACGGCAATTTATGGCGTACACTGTATTTTACGCAGCGAAATACATGGAGGAAGGGTTAATCCTTCTTAACACTTGGTCAACCGAACGGGGAGATCCATTTTTTCCTTAATAAAGCAATGCTATTGATTCTATATACTTTTGTTATTAGTTAGTCTTGAACTAGAAATTTTTGAAACGAAATTTTTGAACGTTAGTGTTCACAGTTCATCAAATGCATTTTTTGCTTTTCCAAAGCACAATTTTTAATAAATTTTTGCACTAGTTCCTAATTCCTCAACAAAGTGCTGCCATTGATTCTATTTGATTTTGTTATTAGTTAGTCTTGAACTAGTGTTGTTCAGGGTTCATTAAATGCATTTTCTGCTTTTCCAAAGTATGATTTTTAATCAATTCAACACTAATTTCTAATTGCTCAACAAAGTGCTACCATTGATTCTATTTACTTTTGTTATTAATTCGTCCTGAGTTACTGTTGAATTTATTAAAACTTGTACTCTGAAAAAGCAGAAAATGCATTTGACGAACTGTGAACAATACTAGTTCAAGACTAACTGATAACAAAGTGAATAGAATCAATGGCAGAGCTCTGTCGAGGAAAAAATGGGAGATCTTAGGTTGGCTGAGTATTAACAGAGGAACGTGCTGAAAAATTTTGAGTAACCGATGTTAATGATAATCAGTTTATTTTCCAATTTTTTAAGGGGGTCAAAAAGAATTTACTTCTAATCCAAAACAAAAAAATTCGCTATATTTTATACTTCCAAATTAGGGGTTCTGTAAAATACAAAACACAAGACTTTTGTTTTTCCATTTTGATTTTCTATTTTGCTACTTTATAAATTTATTACGAATGGTAAATTTGCAGGCCATGCAAATTACAGGTCATGTTTGATGTATCTACTTTCCTTACCCAAAACTTTTGAGCGTTAGTGTTTAATTGGTCTGAACAGTCCGCCATAATCGAACAATAAACTCGTTCGTTTCTCGCGCGCTTTCCCCGGGTGTATGCTCGATCGCCGTTATAAATTTTCGATACATTTCGTCGTCGCTTACGCAATTACCTCACCGTCTAACGGTGTGCAACGTGCCATTACATAAAGTCACTGCCATTAACATTAATCGTTCTCTGTTAATGAAGCGAGTCGACGTGCCACGTCTGTTATATTATAGAAACGAAATAGGAAAGTTATGAAATATCAAATTGATTTTCTGGAATTCTTGATATTTCCAGATATTAATACTCATTTTTATAGAAAATACATAATAAAATTACGAGTGAATAGAAATCTTACATGCAACAAAGTAAATGTGGCAATAGGAAAATTATGAAATATAAAATTGATTTTCCGGAATCCTTGATATTTGCAGATATTAATACTTATTTTTATAGAGGATAAATAATGAAATTGCGAGTGAATAGAAATCTTACATGCAACAAAGTAAACGTGGCAATAGGAAAATTATGAAATATAAAATTGATTTTCTGGAATTTTTGGTATTTGCAGATTTTAATATTTATTTTCATAGAGGATAAATAATGAAATTGCGAGTGAATAGAAATCTTACATGCAACAAAGTAAACGTGGCAATAGGAAAATTATGAAATATAAAATTGATTTTCTGGAATTTTTGGTATTTGCAGATTTTAATATTTATTTTCATAGAGGATAAATAATGAAATTGCGAGTGAATAGAAATCTTACATGCAACAAAGTAAACGTGGCAATAGGAAAATTATGAAATATAAAATTAATTTTCCGGAATTTTTGGTATTTGCAGATATTAATACCCATTTTTATAGAAAATACATAATACAATTGCACGTGAACAGAAATCTTACATGCAACAAAATAAATGTGGCAACAGTAAAATAAAAATTCACGTAAATTTCATTAACTTTATTATTAAATTCATCTGTTAAGATTATATAAAGTGTTTTCTGCGAAAACAATTTCTATGAACAAAGAGGCCGTCGACACGTTAGCTGAATCTCCAACAGACAACAATTTTACGTCCTACACATTATACCTAAGCGCACAGTAGAATAAAATTAATTTCCCGTCACAGATCTACGTGACGCTTAATTAATTTCATCCTACTTTACCATTTTCCATTGCCAAGCGCAAGCACAAAGAGTCACTCGCTCGATAACGTAAGAAACGTGCAGGTAACCAGGGAAACGCGTATGTTTCTACAAACGTGCAAACAAAGGAAAGGGAAAAAGAGTCATCGATCAGATGATTATCTAGCTGTGCCCTCGACCGTGCTGCTTCTTCCTCGATCACGAACGATACGTTCTGTACCGAAGAATTCGCGGCTGCCCGCTGAAAAAGGGCACGAGGTAGACGAAGAGGAAGCCGAGAGGAAAAGGGGCTAAGCTGCATCACTGGACACTTGGATGCACACCGTTGACCTCCGCGTGCGTTAATAATTCACTCCTCTTCCTTTCGTCCCTTTGCTTTGGTTCGCTTTCGTGCCCGGTTGTGTGTTGAAAAAATAATTATGGTCGGCGTCCACCGACTCTTTAAACCGTCTTTTCATTTTCTTTCGTCCTGCTGATTTGTCCATTGCATTTATTCTCTTTCCGATTTTCATGATAAAGTTACCAGATTTTTAGTAGATTATTGATACAAAAAATTGAAAGAAGATTTTCTTCTCTGACTTTTACTGAATTTATTAAATTTTAACGCAGTTTAGCTGTTCTGCCATTTTTCTGCCACCTATATTAAACGTCATTTAGCTTAGTAAGGAATATACTAAAATTTACATATGTGACTATTTAACCTCTGAGTATAATTAATAAACAAATTAATTAAAGTCTGAAAATTTGCGACAGTATCAGTCACCTCTCGAACGCAAAGGGTTAAAAATGTGCGAAAGTAGAATGTGCAAAAATCGTAATTCTTTACAATCTGTATATGTATATTAGAAATAGATATACAAGAAATGACCGTAAATCTAGTGTTAAATATTTTGGAGGAAGACCAAGTTTGATCCGATGTGTGACTGCTGTAAGGAATCTTTTTCTTGGATCTACGAGGTTGAAGTGTGCAATTATACGCACCCAACAGAAGAAAAGAACAGAAGGAATAGTAGGAAAAAATTTGCGACTGTAACAGTCACCTCTCGAACGCAAAGGATTAAAAATGTGCGAAAGTAAAATGTGCAAAAATCGTAATTCTTTACAATCTGTATATATATATTGGAAATAGATATACAAGAAATGTCCGTAAATCTAGTGTTAAATATTTTGGAGGAAGACCAAGTTTGACCCGATGTGTGACTGTTGTAAGGAGTTTTTTTCTTAGATCTGTGAGGTTGAAGTGTGCAATTATACGCACCCAACAGAAGAAAAGAACAGAAGGAACAGTAGGAAAAAATTTGCGACTGTAACAGTCACCTCTCGAACGCAAAGGGTTAAACATGTGCGAAAGTAAAATGTGCAATAATCGTAATTCTTTACGATCTGTATATGTATATTGGAAATAGATATACAAGAAATGTCCGTAAATGTAGTGTTAAATATTTGGAAGGAAGACCAAGTTTGATCCTATGTGTGACTGTTGTAAGGAGTTTTTTCTTGGATCTACGAAGTTGAAGTGTGCAATTATACGAGCCAACAAGAGAAACCCGAAAGAACAGTAGGAAATGCGCGAGTGCTCGCGTGAACGTACGCGCTGCTTTACGAGCTGCGAACTCGCGCGAGGGTGACCCTCGCGGGCGAAATTTACGATCGACTTATCGGACGTCGAACCGGAAGTAGCGGGACGCGACGCGCTCGCAGCCGTCTTAAATCACAAGCTACCGGTACACGCGCTTCGCGGTGGTACGCGAGCAGGTTCGTAAAGGAGGGTTCGAACGATCGAGTTGGGATCGTTGTTCGTTAAATGTGCGCGTTAGGTTAATCGATGTTGTTTCTCATGATTTATCGCGGTTTAATATAAAAATTAAAGCCCGTCGCATTATCGGTTAATAATCTATTTTTATCCTCACTATGGGATAATGGGTTAATGATCTATAATGGTTAACAATCTATTTTCCATTTAACAGGTTCGGGTTGAAAATATGAAATCAGCGATATCTCGTATAAAATACTGCTATCGATTTTCGTAGAATCGAAGCCCTTTCGAAAATAAGGAAATTTCGGATTAGATTTTGACGAGGTTATTCCGTTAAATAGTTTGAAATATTGTCTTACAGTGAATTAACGAGGAAGTGAAACTTTTTTGAAAATTTTTTCTAAACTAGTTAAATTTTCATTTTTTATCTGTGAATGGCACAATATTTGTGTATGCAAGCATATTTTTATTCGGTAAAATTTTGTTGAGGGGTTATGTAGAAAAAAACTCGTGTTAGAAAAAAAATGACTATATATATTTATCGAAAAAAGTATCGGTGGCGTGTATACGGCTAGCGTACAATAGGAATAGAAAAGAACTCGAAAACGCGAAATTTTCGTGCAAAAATTTTATACCCGGCTACCACGTCTCTAAACCATTTCAACATGAGTTTTCAGGTAGAAATAAATGTTTCCTTTGCCTCGACAAATTTAAATTCGTTTCCCTTGTATCCATAGATGGCCGGCAGTCCAAGTGAATCACCTATAGGAGAACCATCGATTCTTCGAGTCGTCGTTGCACATGCACGTGGAACATGCAGCGTCGCGTAAGCTGCAGGCGACGTGGCTATTGTTCCAAAAGAATTCGCGCACGTGCGTGGGTGTGTCACGTATACGCGAATGCCTTGGAATTTCAAGCGAATGTAGAAAACGCGTCGCGGTGCCCGCGATCGAGAGTGAAAATCTATGCTCGATGGAAATCGCGAATAGGATTGTGCTTCTAATGCTTTTATAACGATGTCTTAAAATATTAATAGGATCTTGGCAAAAGTGTTATATGTTATAGTTCTTGATGTTAACATTTAGTCGACCGAATGGGGAGATCTTCCATTTTTTCCTCAACAAAGGCGCTACGATAGATTTTATTTATTTTTGTTATTAGTTGGTCTTCAACTAGGGTTGTTTACAGTTCATCCAATGTATTTTCTGTTTTTTCAAAGTACAATTTTTAATAAATTCAACACTAGTTCCTAATTCCTTAAAAAAGCGCCACCATTGATTCTATTTACTTTTTTTATTAATTAGTCTTCAACTAGTATTGTTCATAGTTCATCAAATGCATGTTCTGCTTTTTCAAAGCACAATTTTTAATAAATTCAACACTAGTTCCTAATTCCTTAAAAAAGCGCCACCATTGATTCTATTTACTTTTTTTATTAATTAGTCTTCAACTAGTATTGTTCATAGTTCATCAAATGCATGTTCTGCTTTTTCAAAGCACAATTTTTAATAAATTCAACACTAGTTCCTAATTCCTTAAAAAAGCGCCACCATTGATTCTATTTACTTTTTTTATTAATTAGTCTTCAACTACTATTGTTCATAGTTCATCAAATGCATTTTCTGTTCTTCAAAGCACAATTTTTAATGAATTCAACACTAGCTCAAGACGAACTAATAATAAAAGTAAATAGAAGCAATGGTCAAGGAAAAAAAGGGAGATCTCTCCATTCGGTTGACCAAGTGTTAAGAAAGATCTTGTTTTATTTTAGTATTTGGAAAATAAGGAATAGCAGGATTTGAGAGAAAAGGTATTACTAATACATAATTAAAGTAAAATTAATAAGAATAATAATACTGAAACTTGAAGCTTTCAGATATTAAAAATTTTCAAATTAAGTTTTAAGTCCCTGGAGTTTAAAATTCGTATTTTTGAATTTCAAAATTTGAAAGTAACAGTTTAATACTGTTATTCGTACAGTGCAGTTAACCGAAGAACTCTCACTACGCGCTTCCTCATTCGTCTGTAATCCTTCGTAATTTCGCCTAATTTGAACTGAAATTAATGACGTGTAAACGATATTTCATATTCCACTTCCTAATGTGTAATTAAAGATTCACCTCTATACATGCCTAAATATTCGCTGAAATATTATAGCTTTAAAGAAACATATGCGATTTACGAATTGGTGTAAATTCTAACGCGAAGGTTTATAATTCAATTAAAAATTGAAAAGCCTTGCAGAATGTTGAAACTTTTTTTCTTAAAAAAAGGAATGGTTGCCGATCATTAAAATTCACAAGTGTTAAATAAAAATGTACCTTTTATTAAAGACTCGTTGAAACATAGTTATTTTATGATGTCGGCTAAAACAATGGCGCGCTCGTGTGTATGTACAATTATTTCGTAAATTTTTCTTTGGTGGTTCTAATGCGACGAAAATTCGATAAGGACGAGGTCTCGTCGATCGAGACCGTGTTCTTTCTCGAGAAGACCTCGTTCGTTCTTTGAGTGCTCTGCATCAGGGTCGTGCCTCGAATTAACCACAAGTGAAGGCCCGTCGACGATCGGAGAAAGTAAAGTTTTCCCTGCAAATTTTCCTAACTATTGCCTTACTGGTCGGTGAAAAATGAATGTTCCTATCGAGGAACTTTATCTACATCAAAAATGTCCCTTTTTAGATCGACTGTGCTGTAGAAACGCGTGCATTTGCATTCTTAAAATACTGTTTGTAATGCCTGAACCATCGATCTTGATTTTTGTCTCTAATCATCCTCCCGTGCCGTTTAAAACCCACCATCCCTCGCATCGACATTTACATGTATTTTTTCACAAGAAAACCGTGCGTCCTGTTTGAACTCCATGGTTGTGACAGTAAGTTTCCACTGGTTTATTGAAAATCGATTCGATTTCTTGTTTAATGAACCGGTTAACTGAGCAGGACCTTTATCCTTTATTTCTCAACTCGTTGAAAACAGTACAGACAAGAATGTACCACCGATGGTACATAAATGTCGTCGCGAACGTGTTAACACTAGATTTACGGACATTTCTTGTGTACCCACTTCTAGTATTCATATATTAAGGAATAAGTATAGATCAATAAGGATTTGAAATTGAAGAACTGAGAGGGAAATAAATTTGGATAGATATTTGTATCGCTCCATCAATAAAATTCAACAAAAATTGTTATATGTAATAATATAAATATGCTAATTTTTGCAAATTTTGCTCGTGAAATCCGAAACCTAGTGTTAACACGTTAAGTACCCAGCCCGTTTTGGTTGCCGTTCCCTTCAAACCCAAACTGTATTTGAAATGGTACAGAAAATTTTGTTAGATCGACCATTTTATATTATATTCTTTTTTCTTAAAGCATCGACTGAACAAAACCCGATAAGCGAAATCTTTAGTTTCACTGTCAATATGCAAGGGCTGCAACATGAACCTAAAATCTGTGTCCGGTCCCTAAGGACCGGCGTGGCACTTAACGCGTTAAACCATGCTAATATTCAGCGAAACAATACTGTCGGCACGACCCTGTTTCGAGACTCGCTGCTGGTCCGTGTGTCGCCGGGTCTGGACCCCTTCCCACCCACCCCCCTCCCCACATCACGTGGTCATATCCAGGTACCTGTTCGTCTCTATGGACCCGTAACTGTGGGAATATCGGCCGCTGTACGAGGCCCGGGACCACGCGCCGGCCCTGTTCGTGTAGCTGTTGCACGCGATCAGGGAATTCATGCCGCTGGGCTTGTCGATGGGCACGCCCTGGCCCCGGCCGTATCTGAGGCTTCCGCTTCGCGAATGCCCGCTGTCCGTCAACGGCGTCCTCAGGTCGTCCGCAGGGCCTATCTCCGTGTACGGCTTGCGTCTTCCCATGCAACTGCTCAGGAACGCCGCCGCCATCGCGCCCTGTGGAATCGATTCAACAGATTTCATTCGTTGTATTAACCCTTTGCACTCGAGAGGTAACTGTTAGTCATCTAATGACAGTAACTTCAAAAATTTTCAAACTCGAAATATTTACTAAGATTCGTCTATATTAAATGTTCTTTAGCTTAGTTAAGTCATATTAAAATGTACGTATATAATTATTTAACCTCCGGGTCTGATTAATAAACAAACTAATTAAATTCGGAAAACTTGTGAAGGTATCATTTGGCGACTGGCAGTCGCCTCTCGAGCGCAAAGGGTTAACCCTTTCGCTACGAGCGCCGCCTATAGGCGACATCCGCGCGACGACCTGTGTGTACGAGCGTTGCCAATAAAAATGCATGTCCATCAACTTATTTTTCTCTCGTGACAAGAAAAATTTGTGCTCAGATTTACAAGATCAATCTTTGAGGTTTTCGGTGGAAAAAGGGTAAAATTGGAGTTTCGAGGTTTCGTTAAAGAAGACGAGGAGTGGCGAGATCGGTCTGTTTGAGTATCTGGTATAGGAAAGGTTTTTTGGGTCTTTAATAGGGGAAGTTAGGGTAACGAAATATTGGTCTTTTGGATTTTTGGTAAAATGGAGATCGATGGAAGTGGGCTCTTGAATTTCGACGAAATCGAAATTTTTGTATGTTTTCGGACTGTGGCACAAATTACACGGATAATTGGTGGTTTGTGATAGTATAGTGTTCAGGTGTATATGTATATAACTGGCTGGCTGTAAGCCGATTAGAAGGATAACGTCTTACCACCAACATGTGTAGCAGTACAATAAACATGGTTGCATTTCTGAATCCAATTTGGTCCAATAGAATTCCTGCTACACTTGGCCCAATGAAGGCTCCAAGAGCGAACGTGCTTGTCCACAGTCCACTGATTAGGCCGTATGTCTCCAAATTGTTTGGGAAGCCATATTGTCTGCACATAACGAAAACATTTTTCGATTCTTGCAATTTTCTATATGTACACATATTACATAAAAAAGAATCAATTACAAATTTCAACGTACAGATGGAAATATTAGTTATTTATTCTTGCTATATATTTTATCTCCATTTTCCTCGCGTTTCGTAATTTTTTGCCATAATTTTGTGATAAACTACTTTGCGAGCTTATGGTTATACGACGCTTCCGAGTTATTTTTAAACGTAGCAAACTCTGTCTAAGCTTATAAAAACAGCCTACAGGGCATCTTGTATATTATTCAACGAAACATGAATGTTTGATAAGCAAACACATCACGTTTAGAGACTAATAATACGCAAGCATTGTCTTACATCGAGGTCCTCAAGGCATCCGTGAAGCTGGCAACCAGCTGAGCAGCCATACCTAAACCGTGGACTACCAGGCCGCAGATAGTCATCCAGATAGTAGTTGAACACGGTATAAACGGCGCTGGGCCAACCAAACAGAATCCTACCACAACAAGGATGCATCCAGCAACGGTAGCCACCTAAAAATATCGTAGAAACACGATGAATCAATGTTCTAAATAACTTTAAAATTTTCATGCATTCAAATTAAAAATCTAACTTTCTAATATGCAATTTTAACCCTTTGACTTCAATAAGCGCATATATGATGAATTCTGATGAAAGCTACTAGTGTGAACTATGGACGCGTATATGCGTCTTTGGCGAAAGTTACTCGCGTGGATTATGGACGCGAATATACGTCTCTGACGAGAATTACTCGCGTGGATTACGGACGAGTATATGCGTTTGTTAAATTTCCCGATCTTCCATTTAGAGCAGCACAATTGCTAATAGAACGCTACCCACGCTGACCACTTCGACTGGGAGTATTTAGCAGTCAAAGGGTTAACTAAGTGTCCGATTGGATAATAAAGAACGTTGCTATTGTCTTTAAAACAAACACTGGGGTATTATTAACCCCTTTACTGCTATAGATGCGTATATGCGTCTCTGACGAAAGTTACTCGCGTGGATTACGGACGAGTATATGCGTTTGTTAAATTTCCCGATCTTCCATTTAGAGCAACACAATTTCTTACAGAATGCCGTCCACGCGGAGCACTTCCACAGGAGTATTTAGCAGTCAAAGGGTTAACTAAGTGTCCGATTGGATAATAAAGAACGTTGCTATTGTCTTTAAAACAAACACTGGGGTACTATTAACCCTTTTACTGCTATAGGTTGCGTATATGCGTCTGACGAAAGTTACTCGCGTGGATTACGGACGAGTATATGCGTTTGTTAAATTTCCCGATCTTCCATTTAGAGCAGCACAATTGCTAATAGAACGCTACCCACGCTGACCACTTCGACTGGGAGTATTTAGCAGTCAAAGTGTGTCCGATTGGATAATAAAGAACGTTGCTATTGTCTTTAAAACAAACACTGGGGTACTATTAACCCTTTTACTGCTATAGGTGCGTATATGCATCTCTGACGAAAGTTACTCGCGTGGATTACGGACGAGTATATGCGTTTGTCAATTTTTCCTCGTTCTCATTTAGAGCAGTACAATTGCTAATAGAACGCCACCCACGCGGACTACTTCGACTGGGAGTATTTAGCAGTCAAAAGGTTAACTAAGTGTCCGATTGGATAATAAAGAACGTTGCTATTGTCTTTAAAACAAACACTGAGGTACTATTAACCCTTTTACTGCTATAGGTTGCGTATATGCGTCTGACGAAAGTTACTCGCGTGGATTACGGACGAGTATATGCGTTTGTTAAATTTCCCGATCTTCCATTTAGAGCAGCACAATTGCTTACAGAATGCCGTCCACGTGGAACACTTCCACAAGGAGTATTTAGCAGTCAAAGAGTTAATGGCGCAAATTTCAAACCTTGCAACTTAACGAAGAATTAATTATCTCGTTCACAAACGCACGATCTCGTTTCGAATGGTTGAAGTATTCGTTAAAAGGATAGATAATAACGAGCAGTTAGAGTGATATTTCGACAATTACTTTTGGATGAGAGTGCTTGTCGCAGAGCCAGCCCCACGCAGGAGCGGTAATGGCGTAAGTGCCGCCGTTAATGACGAACATTAAGCCTAAAACAACGGGGCTCAACTCGAATTGCCTTAAGTGTGGCTCCAGCGTCGCTTGCAGGAATCCTATGCTCATGCTGGTCGCGATTATGGACGTCATGGCGATCAGTACGCCTGGAATTTTCAATGCTCTCGTCACGCCTGTAAAATCGTTAAAAATTTTTTTCATTTTTGTCTGCTAATTAATTTTTCAATACACAATACAATCTTCGTTGTTATTCAACGTTGATTGAAAATGTTATCGTTCCTTAGAATTGTTAAAATCTCACCTCCTTTCTCGTGAGCAGTTTGAGTATTGTTAGGATGAACTGGTAGGATAAAAATAGTCATAACGGCGGTCACGAACAGAGCTGATCCTAGGACAACGAACGGCGTAGTGTATCCGCCAACCTGCATCAAAATTTATATCCATTTATCCGAAGTTATTCGGTTACACGAGTTTTAGCCTCTAAGAAATTGTGACAGCAAAAATTTCTTTCGTCCTTTCAGTTAACATTCTTTAGTTTTATAATTCAAAAATCAATGAAACAATTAAAAAGTCACAAACATCAAAACTGTTCTATTAAAAAATTCTTATCTGTTGTTAACTCTAAAATTTACACTAAATTAAAAAAAAAAAAACAAGACAACATTTTATTCGACCCCGTATCAAATAAATTCAAATAAAAAGTATATCAATAGGGAAAAGTACAATTAAAATACTAAGGTCTAACGTCTCACTGTTTCCCCAAAACACCCATTATTCCTAATCTCCTTACAACTGGCCCCATCAGCTTCGACGAATTAGTTGGGACCATTAGTTAAAAACAAGACTGTCATAGTTTCGAGTGAAAAAGAAGGCTGCACAAGAAGCGAAAAATCGATAAGGTGTTATCTTTTTCTACGTTTCAAGAATAGGTGCAGAGACATCTTCAAGCCTACCTGATAAAGAGCACCGCCCACGGTGGGCCCAACGATCAGGCCCAGGCCGAAAAAGGTCTCCAAACTGGCGAACGTCGTGGCCACGTTGTCCGGGAACTCTTTGGCGATAATGGCGAAACTGGCGGTGAGAAATGCCGCGTTGCCCATCGCCTCCACGATCCTAATCACGAACGAGAGGACTATGAAGGGATAATGGCCGTGCACCTTGTCCAGCAGGCCGAATAAGATGGCGCAGGTTCCAGTCGTCATGATGCCCCCGTTGAACAACAGCTTCGGTCCGATCCGATGTAACTGTTCAATTTATCAAGATTAATGCAATTTTTGACAGGAGGAGTGAAAGTCAGTAAATTTATTATTCATTTATTATTTACTTATTTATTAGACATTTATTTGCATATTTTTATAGAAAATAGATAAAACAAAATAAGAACAGAACTTTTAAATTCTTACTTAATAAAATAAAATAAAATAAATTAATAAACAAATTCTAAACAAAGATATTTCTTAAATATTTGATCAAGGAATTCTAATGGCACATTTTTTCTGTTGCACTTTTTGCATAATCTGCATATTTTTATCTTTTATATTTAAAACGTAGTATTATGCTGTATAGATAAGGAAAAATAGTTGTTCAGATTATGTTAACTGTTTATTACGATTTTAGGGTAGATTCCGCTTTTATCCGTCTAAAAGAATAAACACGATTTAAGTAAACAGAGGTTTTAAGTAAATAGTAAACTATAGTAACAGAGAGATAAATTTTTTCATTCGTTAATAATTCTATTTTTGTTTGTACCGCATGAACTTGATTTGTTTACTATTTAACAGGAATTATCATATTTTTCCCAGACTTCTACGTTAACATGTTTAAATCGATGTTACGAACGGGATATTTCGATTTAGAAGCTGACGAGCGATACCTCTATTTTTATCTCCCTGTCCCTTCGATCAAGTCGTTGGTTTTTTTGTCAGCTCGTTCGAGATAAGAGTAACGTTTATAGTTTTGTGTACAGATCGAACGGCAGATCGTTCGACGATTTTAGATTTAATTGCTCTCTAATCTGCTTAGTAAATTTTCCGCTTTATTTTGACACAGAGGGAACGCGACGCGATTGATTTAACGTTTCGTCAGAGTAAAAGGAAAACACGTGGCCGATAAAAGCAGCTGCCTAAAAACAGGCAACCCGCCGACACTGAAGCGAACGGAGCTACCGTTTTTAAGGCTCTTCTGCTGCTCCTGTCGAGCAGAATGTCGAACGATCTACTTTATCTACTTATTTTAAAAGGTCCTATCTAAAAGGCCCTGAGTTTCATTACGTATGCAAAACATATTCTGTACCCATTTTGAAAAACATTCACGATATTTTTTAATTTTTATGTTTTCAACAATTGCATCTTTACAATTGCAACGGTACACAGTATTAATAAGATTCATTATGAAAATATAAACAAATCTTGTAAGATTCGTTATAAATTATTACCGAAGGATTAGTTGGTAACCAAAAAAATGAAGAATTAAAATTAAGCTTACGGAATTCATCAATTTGACGGGTTTTGAACTTCATGGGTAAAATTTGCAAAAATAATTACTATTATTCCTAGCAATTTTTGCTGAATTTTATTGATGGAGGAATGCAAATATCTAAAAATCTATTTTCCTCTCAGTTCTGCAATTTCAAATTCTTTTTGATGTATTCACCTATTTCTTAATATATGAATATTAGAAATAGACATACAAGAAATGTCCATAAATCTAGTGTTAACACCTTATCTATATATAACGTATTTTGGCTTTAAATTGAATACTGTTGCGTGTTATGTATGACGCCATTAGACGTCATTTGAATGTGTGAATTAACCGCCACCGTTAATTACAGTTAAATTCTTAGCGTATGCAAAAGTGAAGTGAAAAGAGAAATTTTTAATAGCTTCAAATAAAAAAATCTTTATTTTTCTATTAACTAAGGACATTCATGAAGATTCAAGAAATAAGCACACATATTTTCTTCCCATCTTAGCTGTAGGAAATTAACGTTATGATCCCTTAGATAAGGTGTTAATAAAATTATTAATTGACCAATAGTTAGAAGATGTAGCGTAATGTTTAACAATTTCACCCACGTATTGTCCGTACACAGGGCTGATGATAAACACGATCAGCTCGAAGATTCCAAAGACCAGTCCGTACTCCGACGGGGATGCCCCTTTCTTCTCAGCCTAAAAAAAAAAAAACAAAACGAAAACGATCAACCAGAATCGATTCGAGGGCGGTAATTTAATTTTGTGGTCGGAATTTTGTGTTCTACAGACGATTCCGTGTTATTAATACGCATTTTGTCGCGCTATCAGCCGTTCGACTGCAATTAACGCTGGCCATGATAAATCCCGATAAACTTTAGACACTTCACGCAACGAGGAGTCACGAACGCGGATAGGAAACGGTGCCTGAGATTTCAGAAAGCGAGGAAAACTGCTGACATCGGCTCTCTCATGAGAGGGGTTCATTGTTCTAGGTAGTCAGGGCGAAGTAATTACTTTTACAAGGGCGAAATGAGAATTGAAAGCTTAACAACGTTTTATCGTGTATCATGAAAGTTTGAGTTGCGTTCAGTTGTGTGATATTAATTTTAGATCGTTTCAAATAAAATAATGTTCAGTTGGAAACAAGATTTCTTAGAAATCTCGAAATTTCCTAAGAAAAGGTTTAAAATTGTTGTCTCTCGAACACAGGTGTCTAATGATCCACATTCTAATTGTCCATAAAATATTAAATGAATATCTCATGTGTTCAAACATACTTGGGCATTTCAAACTAAAATATTCCATCGCATCTGTCAAGACGCATATACTTTTTGAGTTGGAATTTTACTGAACTTTATACTTCTCGTTTACGATGGTTTTCGTGACGAATGATGATTATGCTCCGGAACTACGTCGTTTAAAATTGTTGTCTCTCGTACACAGGGGTCTAATTATCCACATACTAATTGTCCATAAAATATTAAATGAATATGTTATGTGTTCAAACATACTTAGGCATTTCAAACTAAAATATTCCATCGCATCTGTCAGGGCGCATATATTTTTTCAGTCGGAATTTCACCGAACTTTATACGGTCAACACAATTTTATAAACTGCATTATGACAGCGAATAATATTTGAAATTCTATCGATTTTTTAGATCTATTCGTTCTTTCAAATTCTGTCTGTAAACGTTATCTTACTCATCTCCTAATCTTCCTGTTTTGTATACCAAAAATAAATAAATAAATAAAAAGATACGTGAAATTAATAAAGATCTACGTCTGACATTCATTTTAAGATTAAGCATCAACGGTTAGATTTATAGTGAACACTATAATCGAGTAAATGTAAAAGAGTGAACGATAGATAGATTAATTCAAGCTAATTGGTAAGCAGTAGTGTCCAGCGATTTAATTACCATATGAGATAAGAAATAGTTTTTAATGAAATTCGTTGAAAGAATTTCGCGAAGGTCATGAAATCTGACGAAAGCTCGCGCCTAAGTTGGCCCGATTGCTTCTTAATGGGATGTTTCTGCTTCGCTTCAGTGAATTATCATTTGTTGTACACATGTAATTACGTACAACCTTGTAGGCCATAGACAAATTATACATTAAATCGCGAAAACGACTGTAATCGAACGATAAAAATTATCGAAGCCGATTTGCGGACGCGTGTACCCGCGGCATTTGCTCTTTCGTTAGGAAATCTTCCTTTTTAACGTGTCACTTGCCACGATGTTAGATAATAACAGCGAAATAGCTTTTCATGACCGACGAAACGTTTTTATTCCGCTATCAAGAACGAAATGTAATGCTTGTTTGGTTTAGAAACGTGGTAGAACGTGGTAAACAGAATTCTTTTTCATTCATTAATAATTAACTAATAACTAGTATAAATAAAATTAATAATAAAAATAAATTAACTGATATAAATAAAATTCTGAATTCATTTTTATTTTAATACTTCTATAGAAGATATTATTGTAAGTATTTAATACTTCTATAAAAGGCATTTATAAAAATATTTCTGTAGGAAGTATTCCTGTAGGTAAATGATAGTTTAATAAAAAAATATCTTTAACAATAATATTTCTGTCAATAAAATTTAGAATTGAAAACTAAATAATAGTTTTATAAAAAAATATCTTTATCAATAATATTTCTGTCAATAAAATTTAGAATTGAAAACTAAATAATAGTTTGATAAAAAAATATATTTATCAATAATGTTACTGTCGATAAAATTTAGAATTCGAAACTAAATAATAGTTTTATAAAAAAAATATCTTTATCAATAATATTCCTCGTCAATAAAATTAAAAATTGAAAACTACCCCTATAAGG
The DNA here is from genome assembly GCA_033822845.1 of Tetrapedia diversipes. Lineage (NCBI taxonomy): Eukaryota > Metazoa > Arthropoda > Insecta > Hymenoptera > Apidae > Tetrapedia > Tetrapedia diversipes. The sequence continues at coordinate 35,742 of JAOPTO010002352.1, forward strand.
TTTGTTTAAAATTTTATTTTTCTACGTCCTTTTCTTCTTTTTCATCGTTTCTTCAACCATTAGAGTGCATTTACGAAATCTCATTAAACGAAATTAATACAAAGTGCGAAAAAATGGAACGAAATCAATTCCATATCGGTCAATCATAATAATGGCCCCTTTTAACCCACTTACACACCTGGTTACCATTTACGTCTCTCGAGTATCCTTACGAGAGTTAATCAGAAAGCTCGCGTATCTACTCCAGCGTGTGTACACGTACAATCGTGTTCTAATTATCTAATTTAAGTGTTTACAACACGCACACTGGGATCGTGCACGCGAGTATGTGACGCTATGACGAAGGATTTCTAAAGAAGGTCTGCAATAGAGACCAAAACAGAAGTTATCTTGCTTCGTTGTGAGTGGAATGTATTCTGAAATAGAACTCCAACAATAACACCAGATAACAACGTGAAACAATTCTTGACAATGCAACAAGATGATGTTTATCGTTAAAAATATACACTTTTTTTGTCCACAAGTGTCTGTAATGTTAATCATCGAATACACATTCATAATATTCGGTACTATAATTTTGTAAAAAATTGGTAAAATTTTAGAATTTTGTAATTTGTGAGTAGGAGTAAATGATAGGAATAAAGAAACCATAGAAAAAAGTAAATAGTGCGTTAAGTATCTAAGGAATTGACAAAGGAACATTAATTTCGTTAAATGGATTCCAAATGTAAAGGATATAATAATTGGTTAATAACAATCAACTACTTTCAGATTTTATAGTCACCTAATAATACTAAATTCAAAGATTTTCAAGTGTGAAATATTTAGTAAGACTCACTCATACTGAATTTTATTTGATTTAGTCAAGCAATATACTAAAATTTACTTATACGACTATTTAACCCTCTGAGTTTGAAAATTTGCAGAATTATCGTTTGACGACTGACAGTCACCTTTCGAGTGCAAAGGGTTAATGCATAAAAAATGATAATCCAGAGAAGGTAAATGAAAAAAAATCTTTTTTGGATTTTTCCATAGAAAAAAGTTTTTCCATAGAAAGACATCTTTTTATAGGAAATGCAACAACATTGTTCTGTTATTCTATGCGTAACACAGTTACATAACTTTAACTTGGAATTATGCATAAAATGCAAATACATGCGTCATCGATAACTCTCACCCTGTCCGAGACGTGAATCACCCAAAAAGCATTCGAAACCGTTTCAGCGTTCCACAATTAGTGACAACTAACTCCTGATTAGTTTATTTGTGGCTCGACCGATTGTCAACCCTCAATTATCGGTTACACGTAAGCTATGCGCGTTTTATTCGCCAGAACTTTGCTTAAATATAGAATTTGTTGGTGAGCATTTAAAGTACGTATATTCAGAATTTTGTTTGTTACTTCATTACGTTAAATGTAGAATTTGTTGATCGAAAATCAGTGTTTTAATTGTTTACAAAATTTACTTCACCTGAATAGATCTTAATTCTTTTGAGTTTAATTTAGTATTTACATTTTCACCTTGTTAAGTATATATGTAGTGGTAATTTTTAACCCTCGGCATTTAAAGTACGTATATTCAGAATTTTGTTTGTTACTTCATTACGTTAAATATAGAAATTTATTGATCGAAAATCAGTGTTTCAATTGTTTACAAAATTTACTTCATCTAAATAGATCTTAATTCTTTTGCTTAATTTAATATTTAGATTTCTACCTTGTTAAGTACATATGTAGTAGTAATTTTTAACCCTTTAAAGTACCTTTTAGGCTGTTTAATGAGTTCCCTATATTGTTTATTATATTAATTCTTGTGTAGCCTGGTCTGTATTTGTGCTTTGTATTGAGTAAAATTGAGTATCCTGAGTGAGTAAAATTTACGTTAAAATAGTTCCATGAACATACGAACCTAACCCGCAGCTAACCAGAACCGAAAATAAATCAGATTTGTGTATTAATTTACTATCAGGAAATGTCATTGATGTCTAGTTAACTAATCGATTACGTGATTCTTCGATGACGCGCACACATACGTCTTCCATTTTTCATGCTACTTCATGATTATACTTACGCCATTGTGCAATTTATACTACGCGTCGCGTGGACTGATTGACCTGCTTTGATTCAACAGAAAATCCATCTCAATGTATCGGATCGATGGATCAAAATAATTACGTTAGGCTAAAGGAACGTCTAATATTGCATAATTCCATATTGATTCTATGAGTTACGAGTGATTCATTATACTTACTTAAACGTAGTGACTATTAACACAATTTTCTATTCAAATTTTGAAGTTTCATGGAAAGACTTATTTTTTTTATTTATAACATTGCTTGATTTATAATTTAACG